>BQNB010069819.1:12825-33351 GCA_026074375.1 Tanacetum coccineum
CCTTATGAGAGATGGGGGTGGTCAAGAGGAAGGAAATGAAAATGGAGGAAATGGAAATGGAGGGAATGGAAATGGAGGGAATGGAAATGGTAATGGGAACGGAGGAGGAAATGGCTATAACTTCAAAGGATTTGTGCCTGCTTGAGAGTGCACATATCAGACTTCCTGAAGTGCCAGCCACTTAGCTTTAATGGGACAAAAGGAGTTGTTGGGTTAACTCGTTGGTTCGAGAAGATGGAAACAATGTTCCATATTAGCAACTGTCCAGAGAAGTACCAAGTGAAGTATGTTTTATGCACGCTTCTGAATAGTGCATTGACATGGTGGAACTCCCATAAGAGAACAATTAGGATTGAAGCTGCCTATGCCATGAGTTGGGCAGAACTTATGAAGTTGATAACACAAGTGTATTGTCCAAGGAACAAGGTTCAGAAGATGGAGACCGAGTTGTGGAACTTGGTTGTGAAGGAAAATGACTTGACTACTTATACCAAAAGATTTCAGGAATTGGTGTTGTTGTGTACTAGAATGGTCCCAAATGAGGAGGACAAAGGTAAGAGATTCATTGGATGTTTTCCTGACAATATTTAAAGGAATGTAATCGTTGCGGAACCTACTAAACTTTAAGATGCAATTCGTATTGGCAACAACTTAATGGATCAAAAGATAAAGGGATATGCTAGAAGTGTTGAAAAAAAAGAGAAGGTTGGATAACAACCCGAGAGACAATCGGGGGCAACAACTAGTTTTCAAGCGACAGAATGTTGGAGGCCAAAATGTGGCAAGAGCTTACACCGATAGGAACAATGAGAAAAAGGGGTATGTTGGATCTCTTCCCTACTGCAACAAGTGCAAGTTGCACCATGCAGGGCCGTGTACTGTGAGATGTGGAAACTGTAAGAGAGTCGGTCATATAACTAGGGATTGTACGACTATAGTTACTCCAAACACTCAGAGAGCCCCAGTTGGGAATCAGCAGGGTATTGTTTGTTATGAGTGTAGAAGGCCAAGACATTTTAGGAAAGATTGTCCTAAGTTGAGAAATCATAACCGTGGAAACAAGACTAGAAACAAGAATGGAAACAAGACTGGAAACCAGACTAGAGGTAATGAAGCTATAGCAAAGGCTTACGCCATTGGAGGAGGAGGAACAAATCCCGATTCCAACATTGTCACGGGTATGTTCCTTCTCAATAACTGTTATGCTTCTATGTTATTTGATTCGGGAGCCGATAGGAGTTTTGTGTTGTCTAACTTTAGTGCTTTGCTTGATGTGTTGCACCATCTACTTTAAACACTAGTTATGTTGTAGAACTTGCTGATGGAAGAATTTTAGAAACAAATGTTGTCCTTAGAGGTTGTACGTTAGGATTATTAGGTCATCCATTCGACATAGATCTAATGCCTGTAGAACTTGGTAGTTTCGACGTCATCATCAGTATGGATTGGTTAGCAAAGTACCACGCAGTGATATTTTGTGACAAGAAGGTTGTCCGTATACCTTATGGAGATGAAGTGTTGATAATCAGAGATGATGATTGTGACAGCAGAAGTAAGTCAAAGCTGAACATTATATCTTATACAAAGACCCACAAGTATATACAGAAGGGATGTCAAGTTTATCTTGCGCAAATTACATCCAAGAAGACTGAGGACAAGTCGGAAGAGAAGTGGCTTGAGGACGTGCCGATCGTATGGGAATTTCCAGAAGTCTTTCTAGAAGATTTACCTGGGCTACCACCTGCTCGACAAGTTGAATTTCAAATCGACTTAGTCCTTGGTGCTACACCTGTAGCACGAGCCTTGTATCGATTAGCACCAACCGAGATGCAAGAGTTATCTACTCAGTTATAAGCACTTTCTGACAGAGGATTTATAAGACCCAGTTCCTCACCCTGGGGAGCTCCGGTTTTGTTTGTCAAAAAGAAAGATGGATCTTTTTGGATGTGTATCGAATACCGTGAACTAAACAAACTTACTGTGAAGAATTGATACCCACTTTCGAGAATCAACGACTTGTTTGATCAATAACAAGGGTCAAGAGTCTACTCTAAGATCGACCTGAGATCTAGTTATCACCAACTCAGAGTTTATGAGGAAGACATTCCCAAGACTGCATTTAGGACTCGCTATGGTCACTACGAGTTCCAAGTAATGCCGTTTGGTTTGACTAACGCACCATCAGTATTCATGGATTTAATGAATCGGGTGTGCAAACCGTATCTGGATAGATTTGTGATTGCTCATCGATGAAATTTGATCTACTCCAAGTGCATAAAGGAGCATGAAGGACACCTTAAGTTAATTCTAAGGTTACTTAAGGAGGAGGATTTGTACGCCAAGTTTTCAAAGTGCGAATTTTGGTTATCAAAGGTACAATTTCTTGGTCACGTGATTGATAGGGAAGGCATTCATGTTGATCCCACAAGATTGATCTAATCAAGGATTGGGCGTCACTCCCAAGACACCAACCGGAGATCGCAGTTTTCTAGGTTTTGGCCAGTACTACCAATGATTTATCAAAGGTTCTCAAAAATGCTTAGGCCTATGACCAAAGTTAACCAAAAAGCATGAAGTTTGATTGGAGAAAGACAGAATATGCTTTCAGTGTTGAAACAAAAATTGTGTAGTGCGCTGGATTTTGGCTTTACCCAGGGAAGTGAGAACTTCGTGGGTATATTGCGACGCCTTTTGCATAAAGGGTTGGTGCCGCGTTTTGAGCAAAGGGAGAAGGTCATAGCTTATGCATCCCGCAACTCAAGTTACGGAAGAACTATCCCACACACGACCTAGACTTGGTGAGCATTAGTGTTTGCTTTGAAAGATGTGAGACACTATCTGTAGTGGTACTAAGTGTTCATAGTCACTGATCACAAATTGCAACACATTCCTCGATCAGGAAGGAGCTGAACATGAGACAACGACGGTAGTTAAAGTTGTTGAGCGGCTACGACTGTGAGATTTGATATCACCCAGAAAGGCGAACGAATGGCTATGCCCTGAAGTCAAAAGGAAAGAAAGCAGCCGCTACGAAGTTCCGGTCTTAGTTTATGACTATAGGGATAAATAAACTAAGCAGATTTTAAGTGCTCAATCAAAAGCCAGGAAAGAATAGAACTTCATCAACGAAGATTTGCATGGCATGATTAACAAACTTGAGCCTCGTGCTGATGGAATGTTATGTTTAAACAATCAAAGTTGATTCTCGAGTTTTAACCTGAAGCGTTATTGATTATGCATGAGTCTCATAAGTCAAAGTATTCCATCCATCCTGGATCGGATAAGATGTACCAAGACATGAGAAGCCGTATTCGGCCAAACTGAAAGTCAGAAATATGCCACCAATTATCAGTAAGTTTTTAACATATGCCAGGTTAAGATAGAATATCGGAACCATCTGTTTGTTGGTTCAACCAGAAATTGCCACAATGGAAAAAATTAAAAAAAAAAGCAAAAAAAAATGGAGAACATAACGAAGACTATGTGACTAACTGCCAAAATGGCAACCGTCAAGACACTATTTGGGTAATCGTTGGATCGTACACTAATCTGCAACTTCTTGCCTACCGAGAAAATGACACTTAGAGAAGTTAACGAGAACGTACTTGAAGGAAGTAGTCTCAAGGCATGGAGTGCCAGTTTCGATCATCTTTGATCGTGATGGGAAATTTACTTCGCATTTTTGGAAGTCTCTAAATAAAGCATTAGGTACTCGGTTGGATATGAGTACGGCTTACCATCCACAGACCGATGGTCAGAGTGAGAGAACTATTCAGACGTTGGAGGACATGTTACGTACCTATGTAATTCGACTTGGAAAAGGCTGAATAAAGCATTACCTTTAGAATTTCATACAACAATAGTATACCATACCAGCATTAAGCGCTCCCTTTTATGCGTTGTATGGAGCAAGTGTCCGATCACGCTATCTGCAAGGCTAAAGATGATAAGACAGCTCACTGGCCCATAGATCATCCACGAGACGACTGAGAAGATCGTTCAAATCAAGAGCCGTATCTAAGCCGCCCGTGACCGCCAAAAGAGCTATGCCGACGTAAGACGGAAATACCTTGAGTTTCAAATATGAGACATGACATGCTGAAGTGTCACCATGGAAAGGGTGATACTTTTTGGCAAACGGAAAAGCTGACCCGTCGTTATATTGGACCTTTTTAAGATAAATTGGCAAAGAGGAACATCGCCTATCGTCTTGAACTCCCAATCAATTTGAGTTAGAGTTCATAGTACATTTTACGTCTAGAATTTAAAGAAATGCATGGCTAATGAACCTCTTGCTATACTGTTGGATGAGATCCAAATCGACGACAAACTCTACTTCATCGAGGAAACTGTCGAAATCATGGGCCGTAAGGTCAAACGTCTGAAGCAGAGCCGTATTCCGATTGTGAAAGTACGCTGGAACTCTAGGAGAGGTCCTGAGTTCACCAGGAGCGGAAACTCAAATGCCAAAAGAAGTACCCACATCTTTTCCTACTTACAGTGTCATGTGGCAGATGCTACGTCGTAAGATTTGAGGACAAAGCTCCTTTAACGAGGAAAGGATATGACACCCCACAAATTTAGGTTCAATATTTTAGCCGTTACCGGTCTCTAATTTAGAATTAAAAAGTTTAGTTCACTTTTACGTTAACCGGGAGATTTCCCGCTTTTATCGTGAGAATCACGCCAAGGGAACCGGACACCTAACGTTGTAGTAAATTGGCAATAGCCACAATTTATCTTTTAAGGTAATAAATTAAAATTTTAAAATATATAGGTGATACCGTTAATTTGTTTCGTTACTTGCGTGAATCATGATTTGAGTTAAATAAGGAGCATGAATTAGCGAAGCTTAGAAATAAAATCAAACAGGAACACTAGCATCCTAAAATGTTGGAAACCATGTTGCCCCCCCCCCCTCTTGTCCTTGTTCTTCACACCAACACCCCTTTTATAAACTTTGTATGACAATTTGAATTTCAAATCAATAAGACAAATTCTTATGTTTTCAAAAGCTTAAATTTATAAGACTGAAAATACCAGACAATTATATGAACACAATACGGGCAAAAAGATAACCTCGTTTAAATAATAAGTAGATAGGTAATCAGGCCGTTCCATAGGCATACTGCAATCTAAGACAAGTCGCTAATATTACGAAAAATGATATCTTATAAATTGTCACAGGACAAAGAAAAAAAATGGTCCCCCCTAAACTCAATGATTTAAAAGACATGTTTGGTTTAAGGAACAAGAAATCTTTAATAGATAAACTTGAGTAGATTAATGAGTTCACAATGAAGTTATAATCGATTTAAGAATGTTTAGTTGCTTAAAAAGATCTTCTATTGTTCATAATGAAAAATCCTTTCGGCCTTTATCTTTAATTATGAAAATGCTTTAAGTGTGATCCGTGTTTGATGATGATTAATATAAGCTTGCTAAACCAAGTTCGTTAGACATGTGGTTTAGCGTTAAACCCTTTTGTACTTAGGTTAATTTTCGTTTACTTAGCCAATCCTCACAAGGCTAAGGTCTAGTTGTTACAGACAGACAACATGGAAATCAACCACTTAACCGGAGTCTTTCGACCTATATCCGGGATAAGTGGTGACCAAACGAAAATTAAAGAGTCTAAGTTCAAAAACATCAAGCTTATAGTATTCATATCAAAAGTTCATTCAAAGAGTCAAGTTTGATCCATAATATCCATAAATCCCCTAACCAAACATGTTAATTTACTCAACAATCATGATAGCAACATATTCAACAAGTATGATAAATCCAAAATTCATATTATAAAGGGATGGAAACATGTTTTTACCAAATTTAAAGAACAAAAGTTCCAATCTAACAATTCCTTCTAAGAACAGAGAAACAACTTACAACTAGCACCTCCAAACTTCTGAGTTTAAAGGACACTTCACTTGCTCTTCTACCCGGAAAAGATAAGATGAAGTTACCCTTCAAATCTTCCTAAGAACTTCTCTAACTCTTGGAAAATGATTGAGTGTATGTTGTGAACTGAATATTGTTGTTGTGAATGATGATTTTCCCCCAAATTCGTGCTTCTATTTATAGTGATGATTGGGCAATTCAAGAGTTGCATCATTGATGATTTTTTAGTAACTGACGCAGAAAGTGCGCCACACTAAGATAAAAGTGCGCCGCACATCCCTAATAAATGACTTGCATTAAAACCCGCTGACAAGTGCGCCGCACTTGATAATAAAACCGACGCACTTGTGCCTTTTACATCAGCAGTCCTTTTCTAGATCCTTCTTTTGACGAATATTAGTTGTAAGTAACCACATTTCTTGCACGTTAAGTCCTCCCTTCCATATTTGGTCCTGAAACATTATTTACATAACAAACGACCAATTCTTGCAATATTTATTGCGTTAGTACATATATTTCTCGCATTTCTAAGGGATATTTTATGTATATTTGGAGCGTTATCAAATCCCCTCATACTTAGCTTATTGCTTGCCCTCAAGCAATCAAAGCGAAGGAATTTCATTTCATTAGATTAGAAATCATAAGCACAGATAACGCGACAAAGCAACTCACGAAATTTCAAGTAAGTTTTTATTTTTCACTCACGCTCAATTTAGTGATAAGGGTAATAAACGGGAGTCACTCAAACGCGCAGTCACGAAATGTACAATTTACCATAAGCTTGTACTAGAAACTAAACTCCACCAACATGGCGTAAGCACCAGACATTATCATCGAAAGAGGTTACATACTAGTAAGTTTCGAGTTTGTTTTGTAGAAAAGAAGATTATAATTAAATAAAAAATCCATCAAATCCATGTTCCAACGAACTGACTTTATTTTATTTTTTTTACAAATTTTAAGTTTTCAACTTTAATCATATATACTTTATATGCGGTTAAGATATTATATATTTAACACTAAAATTTAGTGATAATACAGCCACTAGTCTTGATAGTTTTTTAAGTGAGAATGGTGTCCTTTAAATTCTTTGTTTAGGTGATACTCAGACATTCAGACTTCTTCTCTCTCTCTTTTTTGATAATCTTGGGGAACTTGCTTCCCCCCATACTTATGATAAGAATACTTGCAGCTACGCGTAATACTTCAAACGGATAAAATTTCATATGATTTAATTAAAAAGTTTTTTTTCAACAAATGGGTAAAAAAAAAATAAAAAGTAATTCATTATACTTTCCCGATATTTAATAATACCTCTTAATCAGAAAAATGTTTATATCACGCAAGCGTGATCTTACTGCGGTCTCGAAAAGATTTCAAGCACAAGTTCTAGAATTTACAAATCACCGGCACACTCATAATTTTCAACCGATACAACTATTCCAGAAAAAGCGACAAAGACCATACATACATATCCGTAATGACGGGATAGACATATATGACTGCAATCAAACCCTAACTCAAACAGGCTAAAGGCATCAATTATCTTGGGTATCAAAGATGGATACCCAAAATATTAAAGTCTAAAGTCTAAGGGCGAACCTCACTTTTAATTGGTGGCATAATATGCTAGTAACGTTATCTATCTCAAGTCAGATTGCTTATGATCATAAAAATTTAAATTTGTTATGAATGTTCACTTTTCTAGGTTATCTCTCCCCCATACTTAATATGAAGCATTGTCCCTAATGCGAAAAAAAGATTATAAGAAAAGATTATAGGGAAAGTGAAATATACTTTTTGTATAGCGTATCCTCTAAAGCTCTTGGCTTGCATTCACCTTTTAGTTCCTTTCACCTTGTTTTAAAGTTAACATACTCCAAAACCATATGTATGATAAAATTAACATAATAATAATAATAATATCGTTTTTGAAACATATGTGTCAAAACACATAATCACATATCCAACTCGTGTCATCCGACACTACTCATCCTTCTCATCATCATGCTGCTGTTGTGGTGGCTGCTGCGGATAGTACTGCTGGTAGTACTGGTCGTACTAGGCTGAGCATAACCAGGTGGGTTGTAAGCACCCTGCAGCGGAACGTTATAAACTCCTGCCATTTGCTCAAAGACACCCTGGTACCTATCCCAGTGATATGACTGTCTATACTCCATCCTCTCGATTTCCTCCTACCTAATCTCCATGCTACCCATATGCTCATATAAATCCTGCATCGAAGCTCTTTGAACTCTCGGGACTCTCTGGGCGGAAACTCTCTAGACATCATCATTCGGAATATCAAGAATCAATCTATCCTCAGAGTCGATTAACTCTCTCAGGGTAGTCCTGTCTAAATCTCTGCAGTAAACCGGAGTACTCAGGGTACATACTATCTCATCAGTCAAAACTTTGCTCTTCCTAGCAATCTTTGAAATGAACTGTCCATAGCAAATCTAACTATCTTTTTGGCTTCCAGCTCCCTTTCTTTTCATCCATTTTGCAATCACCAAAGCCACATTCGTATACCCATTCTGATGTCTATCCTCAAACATACTCAACAACCACAAATCATTTTTCTAAATCTTCTCATATCTAGTCGTCTTCTGACACAATCCGTAATTGATCATTTTATGAAACAATCTGAGAATCGGGAATCTAACAAAAGTTATTGAACTCCTAGACAAATGCAAGTCCCTATCTATGCTAATCCTTTCCTAATATTCTCTAGCATTAAAGTTTTCATCACTTCTCAAACCTACCTGAAAATAAATATCAAACCGTCTTCCTCTAATTCCTCAGCATGATATAATCCCAATTTCCTAGCAAACTCAAACAAGGTTAGACTATGAGCACGTCCTCCTAGTCTAAAACTGATTATCTACTTTGATTGTAACTCATCACATGCACATACTTCATCAAACTCATAAGTAGCATAGAACTCACGGCAAAGTTCTGGGTAAATAGGTTCATAGATGTTAAAAGCCCTCACTGGTATGTGCATAAATACACATACCATTTTCCATAATAACCAGACTTAAATGACCAAAAACATACCAACAATACATTGTATTTGTATGTTTTCATTTATATTGTGTAGGAAACGGATATCCGAGAAAAGGACGAAAAACAAAACCAAAAAACAACAAAACCGAGCACGGAATGGAAAAGCGTGGAAAAGTCAAAGTCAAGTCAAAGTCAAAAAGTCAAAGTAAAAGTCAACCCCGACAAAGTCAACAGCCAAAGTCAAAGCCGAAACCGAAGAAATGTTAAATGGGCCCACCCGTACCCATCTAATGGGCCGGGTCAACCCATTTAAACATTATATGTGACATCCGTCAATTTTGAGGTTAGTAACCGAAAGCAAACGTATGATATTTGACTCTCTTAATTAATTATTGAGTCACTTTTATGTGGTTACATTTCTCTTAGCAATTAACGCTTGGTTTTGTTGCAACTCATATTCTCGTCGCTATTTATTTCCGAACTTATAAACTCTATTTCCTAATTTTATAGAATTTATTATTTTTAGTCGATTAATAAAAAAAATCGTCGTTTTTAAATATTCGATCCAAACACTAATTCATATAGTTTAAAACCCTGGATTATATCAAGGATTTCCTGATAGCATCCTTAAATTCTTAATAGCAAGGCATAATCCTAGTCCTATTCAAACTCTATTGGCATAATTTCACATAATTTTCTCAAACTAATTCATATAAACCCTAAAAACATAATTATAATAGATAAGAAATAGTAAGGAATCAAAGTAAACATACCTTGCATGATTAAGAAGTTGGTGGATTGGTTTAGAATCTTTTTCTTTGATTTTGATTAGAAACCCGGCGGTGTCTATGTTTTTGAGTGTGGTATTTATAATGAATAGAAAGCTTCTTTTATAAGCTTTGTTTCTGAAATGTCTAAAAAGTGCGGTGTACTTCCACTAAGTGCGGCGAACTTGGCCTTTTTTCTCTCTCTCTCTATATATATATTTAAAAAAAATTAATTATAATAACTGAAATGTAAATTAGTCCACCAAAATCTTCATTTATTAATATCAAGGTAGTCCCCGTACATCAAAGTATAATCCATAATGGATTTAATACAATTGATTTTATTTAGATATGCATACGACAAAAAGTAAAATTAAAGTACGATAAACATTATTTTGGGAGTGCATAAACTCTTTCTCCCTTATTTCTCCTTCCAAAGTTTACTCGATGAACCAGTTTGGTGACATTATGTCACTCAATTTGTGATATTTGGATAATTTCCTTTTCGTGGGTTTTGTCACAAAAGCATGCATGTAGATATTTCCATAGGGATCGGTCAAACGAATCTCAGTTTTCCACTGCCCCGTTGCTAACTCGGGATTAGAATAGCATAATTTGTAATTGGGCTTCCATTCAACATCTCTTAGTTTAGCAGGGAGTGATCCTAGGAAACTTACAGCCTTTTTCCATACGCTGATTTTTCTAAAAGGGTTTATTACTGATTCAAGGGTTGACAAGGTCATGTTTTCAGCAGGGTTGGTATTGTTGTGGTATCCGATTGGTCTTGAGTTGTGAATTGTTGTCCCCATTTCATTCCTCTTAATCACATAATCTTCCTTGTCATCTGAGTCGCTCTCAGCAATTCTAATTTTTTCTGATCTAGCTGCTCTAAAGGTTTGGCGAGTGAGCCCATCAAAAGTAGTAAATATCCTGTTTGGAATGTCAATGTTGCCTCTAATTGTATCAAGGAATCCACGACCCACTACGATAGGTGCGTCCCAATCTACAGGTATTTCCAAAATCAAGAACTTAGCATACAGAGTGGCGAATCCAACTTGACATAGTACATTTACTAGCCGACCAGTTACTTTAGCTTCTGTATAGTTAATCATTGTTATGTTTCTTTCTTCTTTCATGATATCATCTCTACCTAACTGTTTGTAGATTCTGTATGGCATGGTGTTAGTGTCAGACCCTGTATCAGCGAGAGCATTTTCATTGATTCGGCCTTCCAACCTAATTGGAAATAAGAATGCCGCTGGATTCATTTCTTTTCCTAAGCATCTGCCCTTTCACTTTTTCCCATTTCCTACTTCTTCTTCGGTTTTAATCTGTTACCAACTAATTGACTTTGTCAGCCCAGATTTCGCCAACAACTTTCTGTAATTTTGTTGGGAATATATTCATTCCTGACTTAGTACCGTATATTGATAATATTTAGTACCGATAGTTTATAGTGAGTACTGACAGTAAAAAGTGTTAAGTAACTGCTTAGTCAGTTATACCCGTTAGAGAAAATAGTTAGTACCCACGTTTTAAGAGATATGAATGATATATTTATAGGAAAAGAATATGTAATTATCTTTTATTTGTTTTTGTAAAGTCTGTTAGGGTTTATCTTTGGTCTATCAAGGAACCCCTCATAAGGCGTGGGTATAGATAATCATTTCAAATATAAACCTCATACAATCATATCTCATAGTTAGTAATCTGTAATCACTTTAACAGATTAATAGAAATCAAAGTTTAGTTTATTCATTGTTCTTCTTAATACTATTGTGTAGATTCCGCATATACAATTAGTATTCATAGTCAGTGTTTCTATATAGTCAATCTGTATTTATACAAGTTGGCTATCACCCTTAGCAGCTGCAAAGATCTGTTCAGTTTTGGAACTCACAAGTGGTATCAGGCCTGTGATAAACTCCCCCCCCCCCACCCACCCCACTCTGAGTAAGAAGAACAAAAACCAGTTATAAATCTCTATCGTACAAAACTAATCATGTCTGGTTCACAAGAAGAAATTCCACCACCACCACCACCACCATCATCATCACAAACACCAACACAACAAACTCCTCATACTATATCAACCATCAAACTTCCTATTCTCAAAAAGGATAATACGATATATGGGCCATGAAAAATGGAACATTATTTGGCCCATACAAACTATCCAATCTGAGAAGTTATACAAAATGGGAATGGTCCTGTATCAATCACCACAGATACACAAAGTCAAAACAAGGTTCTGCCTCCAAGGACTGCAGAAGAGATCCTAGCTAGAGAAAGAGAAAGAAAAGCTAGGACCACTTTGCTTATGCCTTTACCAGAAGATCATCTTGTTAAATTTCAAAAGAAAACCTGATGCAAAAGAGTGATGGGATGCCATTCAAATCCAGAATTGGTTTAGAAATTACGAATCAAGAAAAGCAGAAGTATATATTCTAAAGCAACAGTTTGAAGGTTTCTCAGTATCAAACTCATAAGGACTGCATAAAGGGTATGACAGGTTCCAAAGTCTTCTGAGTCAATTAGAGATTCATGGGGCAGGTGTATCCACTGAGGATGTAAATCAGAAATTCCTTAATCTCTACCTCTGCTTGTCTAAAAGTTTCCATAATCATGAGGACCAAGCCAAGAGTAGTAACCATCTTCCAGCATGTTGATGAACATATAATAATCTAAGAGTATTTGAGAATGATGTCAAAGGCCACTACATCATCCTACTAGCACGGCAAAATGTTGCCATTTGTTTCTGAAGACCACAGCAGTACTAATGATGTTAGTACCTCTTATAGTGTTTCTAATACTTTTGGGCAAAACTCACAGTATGAACAAACTTCATCATACTCCTTACTTGCAAATCAATCCAGTTGCCCTTAATTGGATCATGAGGACTTGGAACAACTTGATGAATTTGACTTAGAAGAAACGGACTTGAAATGGCAGGTGGCCATGATTTCAATGAGAACAAAAAAGTTTTACAAAAAGACTGGTAGAAAGCTACAATTTGATGCAAAGGAACCAGTTGGTTTTGGTAAAACCAAAGTTGAGTGCTACAATTGCCACAAGACAGGCCATTTTTGTTGTTTAGCTAGAGAAATAGAACCAAAAGGAAATCAAGATATGGGAGAGAGATCTTGGAACTCCTGGCAATAAGGATGGTGAGAAGATCTGTAAACAGATGGACTCAAACAGCATTGGTGACTATTGAGGAGAAGGTGTAGATTAGGAACCCGTCCCTCGGGAAAAAGAAGAAGATTATGCTTTGATGGCTTGCAACAGCTCAGGATCAGACATAGAGGTAAATTCATGTTCAAATGAGTGTAAAGAGTCTTATGCTAAACTTAAAAAACTATATGATGCATAGAGAGAACAACTTACTGATGCAGGCATAGAAATAAAGGCATATACTCAAGGTCTAAAGAAAGTTGAAGCACAATTAGTTGCTCATCAACAAGGTCAACTTTGGTATGAAGAAAAGAATAAGGTTTAGAAAAAAGACTAATGAAAAAACATTGTCCCTAAACATACCTATGAAAAAAACTATTGGCAGAAACTCAAAAAGAAAAAGAAGATTTAAAAGCTAAAGTAGAAAAATGGCATAACACTTCTAAAAATCTTGGTAAACTGCTAAATACCCAAATGAGTGCTAATGTAATTTAGCTTGGTATGGGGATCAACAGACTGATGGGCATTTTGAGTTATGAAAATTGAATATACTTTACAAAGTATTTTTAGATAGGAAAGTGGAGTTAGAAAAACAAACATTTGTATGATAAGATTTGTTACAGCGGAGGAATGCATGCAGACCCCCAACCCATAACAAGGAATTACATGCCAACGGACCTCATATTAGAAATAGATTTACTCATCAACTTACATATGGTCCAAAACGGTCCTCAACCTAGTGAATCTGAACCCAAACAGTGACTTTGATACTTGTGAAACAGATTGTAGTGTGAAACACATTAAAAAAAAAACAAAAAACAAAAAAATAATAAAAAAATAAAGGAATCTTTGCTTAACCAACTATAACTATAAAATGAACCCAAAGTAGTAAATCAAACCCAAGGTTTGGTCTGATCCTCCTAGTAAATGAGGAGTATGAGAAATCAGATAACTGAAGATGAACATGTGGCTCAACCTACAAAAGAACAAGAACACCTCTAGTGTTTGCTAGTATCTAATAAACAAGTAAGAACTCCTAAAGGAAACTGTTAAAACAATTCACACATAGTAAAAATCCTATAGTTATGACAAAAAAGGTTGGGATATGGTTTTACCTGCAAAGAGCATGTTATTATAATTAGTAGTCTTAGTCACCATAATTAGAGATTGTGATTTTCCATGAAAAGAGGATGGCTAAAACAAGCCGGAGTTAAACAAACAATGAGAAAGAAGTCCCGAGCAAAGGGAGAATAAGACCAATATGGAACAATGGCAAAGAGTGAATCATAAAAACCAATTTGGTTCCAACATCAGTACTAACTAGAACTGCAAATTCCAGTTAAATACTGCCTGAGAGCTAGCGGTAACTACCAAGTGGTAGTACTGCTAGGCATATTTTAACAGACAGCAGTACCAAACTAATGTTGCTAATGAAAGTTAAATATTGTTAAGCCTATTGTGAATAGAGTTGGACCATCAATTGTTTTTCTATAAAACATCAATTCAACCATTATTCCTAGGCCTTTCATAACAAAACAGCACTTAGGACAAAATTTTACAAAACAAAAAGGTTATTACTGCCAAAGGTAATGCAGTTAAGTGTTGTTGGGAAAAAAAAGGGAAACTCTGCTGTTAAAGCCCTCACAGGTTTGTAATTGGAGGCAACAAAGACCAGCCATGCACAAAGACTCCAAATACAATGGTGGATCGAAGTCTTAAATTGTTTCACTTTCAACGATCCACTAGGCAGACTCAAGCCTACACAGCTTGGTCCCTAAGAAGAATTCTATCCTCTTATTTTGATGTCAGGATTATCCACATAAGAGCTTTAAAGAACAAAGGGAATAGTTTTTGATAGTGGAAGTTCCAGCAGGCACATGACTGGAAAACAAGGGCCTACCCTTGCAGAATATCATGACTTTAATGGATGGCCGCTGTTGCTTTTGGAGAAGTAAAGGGTAATTAACTGGTAAAGGAGTAAAATAAAAACAGGAAAGTTAGATGTTTGAGGATGTGTGCTTTGTGAAAGAACTTAAGCAATTAATCTCTTTTTCTGTGTCACAGATATGTGACAAGAAGAACAAAAGCTCTTTTCATTGACTCTGAATGCTTGTTTGTCTCCCCTGAATTTAAGTTACCATAATAAAATTCAAGTCTTACTTAGAATCCCTAAACAAAACAATATGTACAGTTTCAATTTAGAGAACATTGTTCCTTCAGGAGGTTTAGCTTGTTTAATTGCAAAAGGTCCATAATTTGATGAATCTAACAAATGCATAGGAGGTCTGGTCATGTTTAACTTAAAAACTAAACAAACTTGTGAAGGGAAACCTTGTAAAGGTTTACCTTCAAAGGATTTTTTAAAAATGACCACACTTGTTTTTCTTGTCATAAGGAAAGCAACCAAGCCTACTGTAAGGCCAAATCAGTGTGCTCTATTAGTCACTCCTTACAACTTCTTCATATGGATTTGTTTGGACCTACAATCTGTAAAGGAGCATAAAAACCATAAGACTTATTGCTTGTTTTATTCACGAAATTTGTAGTCATGTTTAGTTGGTGTGTTTCTTCTTAAGAACTAAGGATGAAACTAGTGGAATCCTTTAAGGATTTTAGAAGACCAAATAAGAACCAATTTAAATCAAAAAAGGTTAAAACTATTAGATGTGATAATGGTACAGAATTTAAGAACATGGATTTTATTAAATTCTGTGGGTCAAAAGGGATCAAAAGGGAATACAGTAATTCCAGAACTCCACAACAAAATGGAGTTGCTAAAAGAAAGATCAGGACCCTTATTAAGGCTGCTAGGACTATGCTAGCAGATTCATTTTTACCTAACACTTTTTTGGGCTAAACAGTTAGTACTAATTGAGCTTGTTATTTCTGAATAGGGTATTAGTGACCAACGACTCATAATAAGACACCTTATGAAAACTTGTATGTAAAATACAATCATAAGCACATGAAGACCTTTTAGGTCCCATGACATCTTGAATACCATTGACCATCTGAGCAAGTTTGATAGGAAATCAGATGAATGGTTTTTTAGTTGGGTATTCTCTACAAAGCAAAGCTTTTAGGGTATACAATTTAGAAACCAAGAGAGTTGAGGAAAACCTGCACATAACCTTTTTAGAAAATAAACTAAATGTTGCAGGAAAAGGACCAACTTGGCTGTTTGATCTTGATTATTTAACATGATTCTAATATAATATTCAACTCTGTAAGATAAGAGAAATCAACTAACAAACATACAGTCCAAAAGAACTAATCCAATGCAGGTACAAAAAGATTAATAATAGATGCAGGTGATTCTGAAAAAGAAGATAAATCTGCTCAGGACTACTTTGTACTGCCTATATGGTCCTCTTATTCTTCAACAGTCAAGAGATCAACAGAAATGGATGCAGGTGAAGCACCTAACACACATCCTGATTTAAAGACAGATGAGAACCCAGTAGAGAAAGAGGATCAAGTCTTTTTAGAGGAACTTACAAGACTTAAAAGGCAAGCAAAGGATGCTAATGATGTAGCTGAAGCTCTTAGAAAGGAGTTTGCCCAAGAAACTAAGGATTTGCTTTTACAAGCAGGAGCTGCTAAAACTAGCAGCACTAACATAGTTAATACTGCTAGCACACCAGTTAGTACTCTTGCCGCCTTATGATGGGACTATCCTTCTCTGATCCAACCAATCAGAACCAAGAAGGATCAACCTACCTGCACTTGAGGACATTTATCAAAATCCTACTGATGGTATTTTTACAAATTCATCTTATGATGATGAGGGTGCAGTGGCTGACTTCACAAATTTAGAACCTGTTGTGAATGTCAGTCCTATTCCCACATCAAGGATTCACTCTATTCATCCTTCCACTTTAATTCTTGGAGATCCACAATCAGCAGTTAACACAAGAAGTAAAGTGACTAAAATTCGGAGCTCATGCTTTTGTAAGTTATAATCAAAACAAAGGATGAAATAATAATAAGGACTTCCAGCCATTGTTTATTTGCATGTTTTCTTGTCTCAAAGATGAACCCCAAGAAAATCTCTCAAGTAACATAAGATGAAAGTTGGGTTGATGCTAAGCAGAAAGAATTGCTGTTTTTTTCAAGATTCATAAATGTTTTAGATTCTTGTAATTGCCTTATGGGAAAGAGGCAATTGGAACAAAATGTGTTTTATTCGAAATAAAAAGGATAAGAGACGAGTTTGTGGTCAGAAATAAAGCAAGGTAGTTGCTCAGGACACAGGCAAGAGGCTTGGATAGATTATGATAGGTTTTGCTCCTTGGCCAGATTGAAGCCATTAGGATCTTTTTAAGCCTTTGCCTCTTACCATGGATTTCATAGTCTATCAAAATGGATGTGAAAAGTGCGCTTTCTATATGCAAAATGATGAGGAGTTATGTGTCCTCCAACCACCAGGTTT
Source organism: Tanacetum coccineum (assembly GCA_026074375.1). Taxonomy (NCBI): domain Eukaryota; kingdom Viridiplantae; phylum Streptophyta; class Magnoliopsida; order Asterales; family Asteraceae; genus Tanacetum; species Tanacetum coccineum. The sequence goes on from BQNB010069819.1 coordinate 30,106, forward strand.
ATAGACCGAAATTTCCTAAGCAAGTCTACAAAGTATGAATCATCTCTATGGGTTACTCCAACTCCTAGAGCCTGGTATGCTACTGTATCCTACCTTCTTGTTATAAATAGATATAAAGAGGACTATTGACACGAACTCTTTCATTATAAAGAAGGACAAACATGATATCATATTAGTACAAGTTGGATGATATTATTTTTGGTTCTACAAAGAGATCTTGGTGTGATGAATTTAAGAACTTGATGAAGAGTAGATTTCAGATGAGAATTCTATGGGAGAGATCACTTTCTTTCTTGGATTACAAGTCAAACAGAAAGAAGATGGTATCTTTATAAGTCAGGATAAGTATGTTGCAGAAATCCTGAAGAAATTTGACTTTGTCAGTGTTAAGACTGCTAGTACACCAATTGAGACCCAGAAGCCTTTAGTCAAGGATGAGGAAGCCAGTGATGTGGATGTACATCTTTATAGATCCATGATTTGTTCTTTAATGTACTTGACTGCTTCTAGGCCTGATATTATGTTTGCAGTATGTGCTTGTTCTAGGTTTCAGGTCACTCCAAAGACCTCTCATCTAAGTGCTATTAAGAGAATCTTTAGGTATCTAAAGGGCAAACCAAAACTGGGTCTTTGGTATCCAAGAGTGTCCTCATTTGACCTGGAAGCCTACTCCGATAGTGATTATGTTGGAGCAAATCTTGACAGGAAATCCACAATAGGAGGTTGTCAATTTCTTGGCATGAGACTTATTTCTTGGCAATGCAAAAAATAGACCATTGTGGCTACTTCTACTACAGAGGCAGAATATGTTGCTGCTGCAAATTGATGTGGGCAATATGGGTTCAATTTCATGAACACAAAGATCTACATTGATAATGAAAGTACAATATGCATTGTAAAGAATCCAGTATATCACTCCAAAACAAAGCATATTGCCATTAGGCATCACTTCATAAGGGATGCTTATGAGAAGAAACTTATACAGGTGCTTAAAATCCACACTGATGATAATGTAGCTGATCTTCTAACCAAGGTATTTGATGTTAGTAGATTCCAATTCTTGGTTGTTACTATTGGGATGATCAATCCATAAGCTGCATTAGTTAAGGGGAGGCAATATGATTTGTTGTATAGTTTGTATGAAGTGTTCAGTGTGCAGAGGCATTTTTAACCATCAATGAAGAATTTCAAGAAGTTAATTGGGTTTTCAAGAGTCATTGGGAAGAGATTAAGACGGTATTGAAGTATTGTTGTTGCCAAACTTGTTTATTTTTTTTGGTTGGCACAAGTTAGTACCGCTAGTGCAAAGTTAGTACCGTTGGGTAAAGATAGTACCGCTATAGAGACGTTGAAGAAAATACCGCCAAGGGTACAAAGTGTAAATTAAAACGGTTTCATTGCTTTTAGGTTTGCTAAACCTATCTAAACCCATCTTAATTGCACAGTTCACTTACGTAATCTCTCTCAAATACTTTCTTCCATACAAGCTCTAATCTCTCTCTTACCGACGATCACTAATGAAACCACAATGGCTGTTCTTGAATCGTGCCCTAAGCATAATATGGTCACTTATTTAGAGAAGACTGAAGGGAATGCAGAGTTTCATGAGGTTATTGATTTTCTTGCGCGAAGCTTCATTCATCACGCTCTCACTGTAAGTCCAGTAGTCTCTACTACATTTGTTGAACAGTTTTGGATGTCTGTTAAATCCAAAATAATCAACAATGTACGGTACATTACTGCCAAAGTAGCTGGCAAGCTTGTGTCTATCTCTGAAGCATCAATAAGAAGTGACCTTCTTTTTGATGATGCTGATGGGATAGATTCTCTACCTAATCAGGCTATATTTGATGCTATACAGCTCATGGGGTATGAGGGGGATTTAACTGTGTTAACATTTAATAAAGCTTTGTTTTCACCCTAATGGTGGTTTCTGTTTCATACAATGAATCATTGTATTAGTTCAAAAAGCACCTCTTGTGATCAAATTCCCACTAACATTGCCACTGCTGTAATTTGCTTGACATCTAATCAAAAATATAATTTTTCTAAATTAATTTTTGATGGTATGCTTAGACACTTAGATGCAAAGAAAAAGTTTGTAATGTATCCACGTTTTATTTCAATCTTTTTGGATAAACAGCTAATGAATGTACCTGTACCTTTAGATCATTTTCCTGTAAATGCTTTGACAAGTAAAGTTTTCTCCTTTATGGTTAAAAAGGGTAAACATTTTTCAGGGAAAGTCACACCTTTATTTGCTTCTATGTTGGTACAATCAACTGAGGATGAGGGTGCTACTTCAGAAAGACCATCTGATCCACAACCTACACCCTCTCCTCCTCACCCAAGTGAAGCCACTATTGAGCCTCAGTCTGACCCATCACCTAGACCTTCACCTACTACTCATATTCCTGATTCCATTCCAGAGGTTTCTGGTGGGAATCAAGGAGGTCAGTCATCCAGTGATAGATCCCTTTCAGGGAATGAGGGTGGCATGACACTCCAAAGTGTCTATGATCTTTGTATCTCTTTGTGTACACAGGTTACAGATCAAGCCAAGGAAATTAAACACTTGAAGGCACAGATCAAGAAGCTCAAGAAGAAAGCCAAACCTGTTATTACACACCACAGAGCTTGGATGAAGAGTGTATCCTTGAAGCAAAGATTGGCAGGAAAGAAATCCTTGAAGTCAAACTGGATGCAAAAGGAGTCTGTATCCAAACAGGGGAGGAAGTCTGCCAAAGCTGAACCTCTAGTTCATAAAGATCCATTGTTTTATGAGCTTGATGATGATGAAATTGACAATATGGACACTGAGGATGCTCAAGATGTGGGGAGGACAAAAGAGGTAGTGAATGAAGAGAAGGAGACTGTTGATGATGAAGTTAGTACTAAAGATGTAGTTAGTACTGACAAAGAAAAAGTTAGTACTGACAGATCAAAAGTTAGTACTGACAGATCAAAAGTTAGTACTGACAAGGAGAAAGTTAGTACTGTTAGCCTAGATGAAGGTACTGATGATCGAACTGAAGCAAGAAGTGCTACTCTAATTACTCCAACAACCACTCCTACAATGTTTGGAGATAATGAAACCATTGCTCAAGTTCTTCTCAACATGAGTCAAGCCAAAGTAGTTTCAAGAGAAAAGGAGAAAGGAGTAGATCTTAAGGATGTTGAAGAGACTGAGAGACCTAGGCCTACTTCAACTAGATCATTGTTGACATTAAAGTCTCATCCAAAGAT
>BQNB010069820.1:5572-33351 GCA_026074375.1 Tanacetum coccineum
GATGCTATTTTCGACAATATTGTTTTACGCTCTTTTTATTGGTGTGTAGCTAGATGTAATAGAACTTTGAATTGGGTTAGTTGGCTTCAACACCCTTTTTTGATTCCTTTGTAATTTTCTAGCTCCTTGCTAGTGGTTCTAATAAAGTCGTCGTTCAAAAAAAAAGTAATGATTGATTGCATTATAACAAACCAACCATCACTTATCATTATCTTTGTCATTTCTTACCATCTAATACCTCTAACCAAGCACACCCTAAGTATAGTGTACTATCATCATACAGTTTGACTTTTAGGTAAAACTGACAATTTCTTAAACTCAAAATTAACACGGTAGTAGTGCATGTTCAGATTTCTTATTAAAATGTAGTAAATCATAACTTTGATTATATACTATAAAACACCTTAAACATCATTAAGAACGCTTATAAATTTCTGAAGCTAGTAGCTAGTTCATTTGACCATGGTTGTCAAATAGTAAATTTTGTGTGCAACTTATATCTTACATTTGTCAACATAAACTGGTGTTTTAGTCAAAAAGTTTATTCTACATTTCTCGGATGTGGTATATGAAGAATCAAAAGTCACAATCGTCTTTTGGGGTGTAGCTAAGCGAAGAAAGCATACTGAAGAATGAAACCAGTTATTGCATCTTGAGCGGCTCATTTCTCCAATCTTATAATGGGAATTCGATGCGACGCGGACAACCTTGTTGGTTGGTAAAACTATATGTTTTACTAACATGATTACGTGAAAAATATAAATAAAGTTCGGTCACTATTAGAGTGTGTTCGCGTAGATTACAATGAGCATGCCTATTTGTACAATATTTCTGAATCTAAGTATTTTAGTCGATAATAATAGCATTGGTCATATTGCTTAATTGCTCCATTGGAGTATTATTTTCCATTTACCTGGGTTACTATCAAAGCTGCCAAGAGAGTATAGTTTGCTAACCCCTGTAATACTTGTGTTTACATTTTGTTCCATAATATTTTTGATTTCATACTTTATTTAGTTTATTATTAAATTTGACCACATGTATCATTTAGTTTATAAAGAGTAGAAAAGAAAACATATGAAACAATGCAAAAAGGATAACAAGAATAGGACGGAGCAAGCTTGAGCAGATTAAGATCCTAGTATTCAAAGTTGATTGTATATATTTTATCGGGGTAATTCCCTTTACCTAAAAAAAAAAGTTGATTGTATAGCAAACTCATGAAGAAAGAAGAATTCTCAAAGTTATAATAATGTGAAAATGCAACGCGTAATGGTTTAAAATAATAAAATATATAATCGGTGATTAAATACGTTAAATCTAAATATCGATATATTTTACTTTTATAAAACATTTATAATCATCCACGCCTATTATATTGTTTTGCTTTTAACAAAATTCATTCATTTATAGTTATTAGTTAGTTAATTAAAGGGAAGTCGGACCGAATCGGATCGAGATCTTATGATCCTATGATAAGATCGAGATCTTACTTAGAATCTTGTGCCTTTTAAGTTCCTATGAAAGATTGACTCATTTTTTGCTTAACATGGGTGTAAAATCGAAAGATATTAAGGGCTAGATCGAGATATTAACTGCTATATGACAGAGAAATACAAATGCCTAATGGGACCGCCAAGGTATAAAACTAAAGGGCAAATTGCTTAGAAATGTGGTAAACTTATCATTTTTTGTAATTTTGTGTAGCTATTTTTTTTTTCTATTTAAGGACCAAACTTTTAAATTCCGACTTGTATGTATTTTGCCTACATGTAATGACCAATTTACCCTTCACAGTTAACAGGTTGGTTAAAAAACATAGGGGTAAAATGGTCACCCACTACATACAATAGACAGAATTTAAAAGTTTAGTCATTTAATAGAAAAAAAAATAACTACACAACATTACAAAAAGTGGTAAGTTTACTATATTTCTAAACAATTTGCCAAAACTAAAAGGATAATACTGATCAAACAAATAGGCGGGTCGTGTGTCGTGTGCAAGAGCATCAAGATCAGGTGTAGAGACGAGATCGAAAATGAATAAACCATGAGCCGTATGTTTTAGATCTCTTTACTATCTAAAGTAAACATAACTGAGATTTTAAAACAGAAAGTATCACCACTTGGCACAGATGACGATAGGAGAACCAATGTTTAAGTTATACTAATAATGAGATGCATGACATATTTGAATAGCTCGTGGTGTTCTAGTTTGATAAGAGCAAGAAAAGGATATCGTCTTTATTTCCTTGTTGGCTACCTTAGGCTTAGACGTAACTGTGTTCTCGAGTTCTAGTTAAGAAAAAAAATGAAAGAAAGTGAAAATGAAACAGTCCATGTTGCGTTCTCGAGTATTACTTAAGAAATGAAATGTAGTGTTATTTTGATGATTATGGAAGGAAAGTGTTTCCTCCCAATTTTGGGAGGAAAGTGTTTCATTTTCTTTTCTTTCATTTTCTTTAATGAAATAACTCAAGAAATAGCACAATCCGTATGACATGGAAATTGAAAAAAACATGGACCAATTTGTCTAGATGACACATGTAATCCAAATCAGCATCGCTAAATTAAACCCGTCCATAAGAGTAGCACGTTGATTCATGTACACAGTACGTGGTAGATAGTAGCTGATTCCCATTATCACATATGCAGATACAATGATTTGGTTTGATACAGCTTTAATACACAACCATATAAACGACCCTAAGCCACAAAATTTTCTCATGAACATTTATTTTCCATCTTCAAAATTTTAAACATCGAGCTAAAGCAGTCAAACAAGCAACACTACAAGTTTTTGTTAGTAAATCACGTACCTCAAAGGAGGATCATGATGAACAACTCATAAAACACATGTTAATGATAACTCACACCATCACCACTTATGACTTCACCAATGCGGTATGCTGTCTCGCCTTCACTGAGTATCCTTTCAGCAGCCTCTTTGCTAGTAACCAGAACCATCCCGATTCCCATATTAAAAGTCCGCATCATTTCAGCTTCTTCAATGTTTCCAGCCTGAAAAGTTGTGATATGTAGAACCTTTTAGAATAAGCGATCAACTATGTGACAACAAACAAGAAAATGTACTACTTTTTGTTCCGGGAATAAGCAAATTTTTTACTGTACAATTTTGTGGGAATGTATATGCAAAAAAAAAAGAAGAAAAAGAGATAGTGGACTAGCTTTTCTTGTCCAGTGTCCAAGGTGTGTGTTTTTCTTAAGCAATTTCACAAACAATAGAAAATAGTATGCTGCAAAAAAAAAATCAAATAGTTAAGTGTTCACCAATAAGGCTGTACACATCAGAGGTGACAATTTGTCAATGACAACCCATTTACTAGCGGAGGGGTTATGTTAAGGTTATACCAGAATAGGTTAGCTTAAAGAAAGTGGCCTAAACAGGACAAATGGGTCATAAAACACTTAGATTGTTGTATAATTAGTGTAATTGAAATAATAGAATGTTCGTAAAACTAAAGATTTTTGTGTAACCTCCAAGGACTAAAGTGTTTCACGTCAACCTACCCGATCGGGCCCAAACTGGTTTGACCTGTTCCCAACCTGCCGGACCCATCAATTTTGCCAATTTCAGATATCATGATTCTTTTAAATGCTACAGTATACCTTTTGGATCCATTTAAAAACAGGAGGAACCGGCCACGAGTTATTATAAACAAGAGCGCTAAGGCCTTTGGGAAAAACGCGAGGGATATTATCTGTAAAACCCCCTCCCGTAATGTGGGCAATTCCTTTGATGCCACCCTTGCTAATTATGTCAAGCACCTACAAAAAGAGGGTTAACCAATGAGGATAAGAATAAGTATTAAAAAAAGATATCAGAATAAGAGAGATGGATGACCTGTTTAACATATATTACAGTTGGTGCCATTAGAGCTTCAGCTAATGTACCGGATTCACCAGGGAGCTGGTCCTTCAATGAAAGTCCGCTTCTAGCTAGCACCCTAAAACATAAGTGGACCCCATGTATGAGGAAAAACAATTACTACCAATAACATGTCTTCTACATTAGAGGGGACAGTTTACTCCCATTTACTTTGTGTATTGGTCAAATTGGGTTGTTTTTATGGGTAAAAAAGAAAAAAGTAGGGATGTAAGCTAGAACCATAAGCCAAAGAAACTGAGTCAGATGATTCAAAGGGCTAAAAAGTTGCCCATAGTGTATTTAAATTCACAGAACTCCTAAATCTTTTGATTTCAAGTATCAGATATACATTTTGTCATCATAATTAACAAGAGTTATTTATACAAATTTCACCAACCTAACCCGTTTCAAGCAGTAGCCCTACCTACCCATTCTACCACTTTTAGATCATATAAAGGGAGTAAGATTTGTTAAACAAGTGGTGGCAAACCTTCGAACGAGAGAGAAGCCATTTGAGTGAACTCCACTAGATGGCAGGCCAATAAGCACATCTCCAACCGAGATGTTCTTTCCATTTATAACAGAGTCCTTCTTCACAACACCAACTGCAAATCCGCTAAGATCGTATTCACCATTGGCATAAAAATCAGGCATTTCCGCTGTCTGAAAGGAAGAAACAAGAGATCCTAAACATGAGAGTTTTCCCTTATACTTTTACTAGCTAGATAAGATATAACTTCACTTGCCCAAAATTACCCGTTTTGAAAGTTGCCCAGCCCACCAGACCAATTTTACCAAACTAAACTAATATCCAAAAGGCAACAAACCAAAGAGCAAAAAAACTCACTCCCACAAATCATTGAAGAAACCAAATTTTACCTCTCCCCCAAGAAGAGCACAATCAGATTGTTTGCAGCCATCAACAATTCCTTTAATAACCTGAAACATCACATAATTAGCTCTACCACCAATTAGTAACTCAAATACGGTTGTACAAGAACAAGAGTGTACACCTTTTCAGCAAGATCAACATCAAGGTGGCTTGTCGCAAAGTAATCAAGAAAGAATAAAGGCTTTGCTCCAGAGGTAATAATGTCATTGACACTCATTGCAACCTAAAAATGAACTTTTATAAGCAAGCAAAATACATAGATTATGATGTAAGAATACACTCAGACCTCGCTACGTGTGTACATTTGGGAGTGGCCAAATAGGTTCACCTGCACCAACTCCGGGCTATCCAAAAGGGTAGTCGCCCTCGGATTAGTCGGCTCACAATGTCGGGTCGGAAATCCATGTAACCCAAAAAACCTAAAGAGAATATAGAAAATGTGACGTACCAGATCAATACCGATCGTGTCATGGATTCCAGTCTCAAACGCCAGCTTAAGTTTAGTTCCCACGCCATCAGTACCCGCTACAAGATACGAATCACCTGCTCAAAGGAACAAAAAATGTTACCCATAGAGCCGAAACACTAATTCAACTAGAAGCAAGAAAAAGAAAAAAAAAAGAATACAGTTAATATAGCATACCAAATGGAAACAGCCCACCAAACCCTCCAATCCCGGGTGCCATCTTAGCAATCCTCCGTACAAGTTCTGATCCGGCATCAATGTCAACACCAGCCTCCTTGTACGTAAGTCCCTCCTCAGTATTCGTCTCATTATTTGTACTAACCAAGCATGCAATTTCACGTTTCGCGACTCTTTTGTCTAGTTTTTTTGAAGTGAGTGATAATGACGTATGTCTCAAAGACGAGTTACAAACCTTGCACGTGCTTGCATAAACGGAAGAAGTATCTGTTTTTTGACAAGATGATCTAACGGAATACTTAGAAATGTCTAAACTTGCTCCAATTGTAGTAGTACTCATGATGCTTTACTCTTATGATGAAGTTATTATAGCTTTCACCGCAATTGGCTGTCTAAAAAAGTAATAATAATATCAGAAAAGTGGCAACACATATAGCAGATAAACACTTGATTGTATTTTCGCACGTTATTCAACAGAAGATGTATCAGTTGCATAAACTAAAAACCAAGGTGGAAGGATACTAGTTTACCACAACTTCAAGCTTATAAGGGGTTCAAAAATATGCAGCAAATCAATTCATATATTTCACTCAAAGTTATATAACACTTTAATTTTTGTTAGATTTTTAAAGCAACGAGCAATTTCTCAATTAGGTTATTTCTATAAGTTAAGAATTAAAAAAGTTGAAACTACGGCATAAAACAAAAATATAAGATACCTGCTCAAGTATAGGAGTGACCGGCGATGAAATGTGAGGACTTCAGATTATTGTAAGAACAACGCTAGCCGGCTAGCCCTAACTTCACCTTTCAAAATCAAATAGCCCATCTGGAGGCCCAAATTTTTTTTCTTTTCATCTTTCAATTTTTTTTATGTCGATGTTGTATAGAAGCGTTAATTTTTGTGTATTTTTTTAATGTTTATATACATTAGGGGTGAGCATAAAATCCGAATAAATCGAAAACCAAAACTGAACTAATAACTGAACCGAGTTTGTTAAAACCGAACCGAACCGAACTACTAATTCAGTTCTCGGATTGGATATGGTTTTGGAAATCAAAACCGAAAACCGATATATATATATATATATATATATATATATATATATATATATATATATTAGGGATCCAGTGAGAAGTAAATTAAAATAAGAAGTGGTGAGAAGTGACTAAAACCACACATTTGAGATGCAACGACTTGCATTAGATGCATTTCTATTCATTTAGATGCAACATTTTGAGTTTCGAAAGTTAATTTGATGTGTAGATGGTACAAATTGATTTTCATGATTTTGGCATATGTACAGGAACAAAAAACAAGAGAAATCATGAAATGCATATAATATATATATATGCATTTAATTAAAAGCTATAAAACACATTATGATGCATTATAATGCATCTAAGATTATAGAGATGCATCTAATTTAAGTCGGTGCATCTCGGATACACGGTTATAATTACTTCTTATCCTTTTTATTTTAAGAAAACTTCTCATAAAAAGGTTACTGTTTGATAGCAAATGGATGAATGGGCAAAAATGGATGGCCCATTGGTTTCTTAGTTTAGCTTATTTATAAGCTTGGGTAGGTATTAGAGCTTATTTAGGTTCATTTACTCCTGTTTTGAGCAAGGAGTTAAGGTATGCTTTCTTTTTAAATTTTTGCTTAAAAATTACTGTAGCATTGCTTATTTTTAGCTTATTGATGACTTTTTGTGCTTATTGGTGTTTAGTTATGCTTAAAAGTGCCTTTTAGTTGTTCTTATTTCAATTACTTGTCAATTGCTTAAAACTGCCTAGATAAGCTTATTTCTGTTGTTAGCTTATTAGCTTTTTCAAGTGCTTATTTGTCTTTGCTTTTTACTTTTTATTGTTTAATATTGCATGATTAGTAGTTGTCTTTAAAATTTTGAGCTTAAATCAGTTTTTATAAGTTTTAAAATCCGTTTTTAGAATATGAAGGGGTGTTTGGGTTAAGCCCAAAATGGGTCAAAATGGTGTCATCATGGGTTGTGGCCATTTGGCCAAAGTTGGTTAGCATTATTAAGCTTATTTAAGTCTGTTTTCCAAAAAATTTAAGTTCAAAAACTGTTTTTCAAGTTTTCTAAGTTGTTTATTGAAACTGTTGGTTTTAAAAGAAGCCCTAAGAGCTTATTTGGATAAGCTCTTGTAATCCTGAGTTTTAGCTTCAAAGTGTGTCACTTGTGGGTGTTGAAAAATTTAGTTATCATTCATTATTTCATCAGAGTTTTTACAAATGAAAAGTCCCAAAATCTAAAACAAAAAGTTTGAATGATAACAGTTTTGCCATCTTCAAGTCCTCGCCACTCCATGCCATAAGTTTCCTAATTACCTGAGATAAAACATGCTAAAAAGTCAACACAAAGGTTGAGTGATATTCATAGGTTTAAGTTAAATAATTTGAATGCAAATTCATTATTGGGTTACATTGTTATACACCCGTTATTTGTAAAACAATATTATTGCCATTAGCTCATGAATCCGAAGCCTTGGGATATATAATAATCAAACGTTATAGCCCCAACCGGTGCCTTTGCCAAAACACCCGCAGTTATATTCTAATGGTGTGAAATTGGTTACCGATATGACTGGGTACACCAACGGGGAGGCCAATCCCAAATAGATTTATTCACAACATTAGCGCTCACTCCGTAGAGTAATTAATGGTTCAAGATTTTAGGGACTTAAAGGCAAAATAGTTACTTAGGCAATAATAAATCAGGACAACATACAGAAATAATTGCATTCATGGTTTATAGCACGTATCCCCCTTGCGGGTTTATGAAATATTTGAAATATTGAAATGCGAGGCTAGGAACTCACCTTAATAGTATAGGGAAATTTGATTAATAGCAAAGGTATATGAAATAAAAGTAACAGCTTCGTCACACGCAACCTGGGATGATATGTCAAGTCTTAGTTTGATTGTTAGTCTTTCAAAATTTTTAAAATGTATAATGTCTATCTTTGATTGAATTAATATGGAGTTTTTGCTATTATATTCGGGCCATATAATTCAGTGGTCATCCATTAAACGTTTGAGGAGACTAGGGAACTTTATAATCGTAAACCAACAACTCAGTCAGAACCTTATTACCAGATGAAACCCTTAAATATGAATTCTATTGTATTGTGATACGATAAAATTCGGACATGATTTTTAAAAAACACATTGATGATGAATTTTATAATAGTTATAACATAATCGGTTTTAAGCGTTTTGCTCAATAACTAGAAATGATAAGCACGTCAAGCGTTAATTAAAGTTATGTCTTATAAGGTTTTGAACACTTTTCTACACTTTTTCAAAATGTTACATTTTAGACCCTTAAGAATGAAAAATGGCAAAATATACCCTTGGAGTTTTCATTTTTAAAAGTTTGGTCCTTCTAGTTTAAAAGATGTACAAAGTAAACCTTGTACTTTGGAAAGTGACATAATAGACCCTTATAGTTACAACTTTAATAAAATGACATTTTAGTCCCTTTAGTTATAAGTTTAAAAAAGTTACGATATATACCCCTTTGCATGAAAATAATTACGAAACTAGTCCTAATTTGCATGCAAGCTATTTTTAACATTCCAAAAGATATTTGCAGGTTATAGCTTACTAATATAAGCTAAAATAAGATATTTTAACGTAACAAAAGTTTAAAATAACGATTCGTTAAGCCAGAAATCAAAACGGGTCGAATTAGGGTTTTACAACGAAAACGCGTAGTTTTTAATTCAAATTCATTCAAGACTTAACAAAGTGGTTATATTAACATTAGTTAAGATAAATTATAACAACATTTAACCATTATAATGATTAGATTTAATAAAAACACAAAATTAGGGTTTAGGGTTTCAGTTTTGAATCAAAATGGTAAAACGCCTAGAATTTGAGATAAAAAGTTTTAACAAGAGTTCAAGCATGATCATATGAACATTATATGAATGTAGGAGCAGGTATGGATCATAAGAAACCTGGGTTTGAGCTTCGAAGATCAACAATGGAGGAAAATGGGTCGTATGGGTCAAAATGCACTTGTACGCCTAGTTTTTCTTCTTTGGGGCTTCAAGGCTTCAATCTTTCTCTTACTTATAATATTGTTATATAAGCTTATTATAACAACATTTTACAAGTTTAGCTTATAGATTAAACGAAAACATAAAATTAGGGTTTCATAGGTTCGGTTTGGATCAAAAAGGGAAAACGCATAGGTTTTTGAGTTCAAAGCTTTTAACAATAGATTATATATGATTATATGAACATTATAAGGGTATGGAAACAGAATGTGAGCTTATGGAACCTGATTTGAGCTTATGGGTTCGAAAAGGGGTCGAAATGGGGACTTTTAGCTTCGTACGCCTAGAATAACAACTCTGGGCTTCAAAGCTTGGTTTCTTCACTTGTATTCTGCTCTTGGGACTTCTTAGGACTTCTCTTGATGTTCTTGATCAGACCTTGGACTCCATTGATGGTTAGAAAGAAAGATTGAAGGTGTGAGTTGAATGAATGGGGTTTACCCCCTTTATATAGGTGCGAACCACCTTGGAGGCCAAGAAAACTTGGTGGTTAAGGCTTGGAGCTGGATTATATGATTCATGGAAGCTACAAGGTGATGTGGAAGAGCTATGGGATGAGTTAGCAAAGCTAGGACTAGGTTTGAGGTGTTGTTTGGTCCTTATGGTGTCGCGGCTTAACTTGGTGCCCAAGGAGGTCATGTGGCCTCTTGGTAGCCAAGTAGGGAGCTTGAGGTGCTTGTGTGCTGCTTAGAGCTGAAGTAGGTGAGTCATGGAGGTGTGTGGTTGCTTGGTTGGTTTTCAAATGGGTTATATAGGCAAAAAGGAGGGAAAAGGAGTATTGGGTTCAAACTAGTTCGGGTTAGGGTTTTTGGTTTAAATTTCATGTACATTGGAGTAATAAGGATGGATTATGAAATGTAATGTTGTATATTAAGTGTAGTAGCTTGTACAAAAGTGGTGGTAAAGAAACTAGAATGAAAACGAAGGTAAAACGATTATTTTGGATGTTATGCTTAATGACTTGTACATTGTGCTTTATAAGACTTGTACTTTATTTTGGAGGGAAAACATATTCAAATGAGATGCTATATTACTTGTACATGTGATTTGATTGTTTGTACATTGATTTTATATGTATACCTTACATATAGTTAGGGTTTAAAGGTAAACGTTTAACGTTTAAAGCCTGTTTTGAAATAACGTTGCAAATGGTAATGATATTAATATATTGACTTGACATATTAGGATGTTTATATGATATAAACATAGATATAAATGGCATAGGTAGGTTGTGTGAGCTCGTTAACTTTAGTTATACAAGTAATGTGATAAAGCAAAAAATTTCCCCGTAAAAAGGTGGTTCATATATAATAGATAGATAGTTCATTGCATCTAACTTAATAGATGGATATTTACATTGATGAAAATTGTGGGTTGTTATAGTCCCCCATCCTTACAGAAATCTCGTCCCAAGATTTAATTGGATATCGAAGTGATATTTGAAAACAAATGAGGATATTTGGCACGAATTTCATCTTCGCGTTCCCATGTAAATTCTGGTCCTCTTTTAGAGTTCCATCGCACTTTGACTATAGGAATACGACTTCATTTTAATTGCTTGATTTCACGATCCATAATTTCTATTGTTTCTTCTATAAAGTTAAGTTTGTCGTCGAGTTGAAGTTCTTTCATTGGAATGATGAGAGATTCATCGGATAAGAATTTCTTGAGATTAAAAACATGGAAAGTATTGTGAATGTTACTGAGTTCTTCGGGAAGCTCAAGTTTGTATGCCACTGGGCCAATCCGTTCAAGGATTTTGAATGGTCCAATGTATCGGGGATTAAGCTTTCCTCGTTTTCCAAATCGGAAGATACCTTTACGAGGTGATACTTTTAACATAACGCGATCGCCAACTTGAAATTCCAAAGGCTTTCGTCTTACATTAGCGTAACTTCTTTGCCGATCTCTTGAAACTTGCAAGCGTTGTTGAATTTGTACAATCTTTTCAGTGGTTTCATGGACTATTTCTGGTCCCGTGAGTTGAACATCTCCAACTTTGGCCCAGCAAACAGGTGATCTGCACTTTCGACCATAAAGTGCTTCAAATGGTGCTGCCTTAATACTGGCATGGTAACTGTTATTATAAGAAAATTCCACCAACGGTAAGTGTTTATCCCATCCTTTTCCAAAGTCTATAACACAAGCTCGTAGCATGTCTTCGAGTGTTTGGATGGTTCTTTCACTTTGTCCATCGGTTTCAGGATGATATGCTGTACTCATGTCTAGTTGAGTACCTAAAGCATTTTGCAATGACTGCCAGAATCTGGATGTGAAATGACTGTCACGATCCGAGATGATGGATATTGGTACGCCATGTCGAGAGACTATTTCTTTGATGTATAACCTTGTAAGAGTTTCCATACTATCAGTCGCTCGAGTGGGAATGAAATGTGCAGATTTGGTAAGACGATCGACAATGACCCAGATGGTGTCATGTCCGTTTGATGTTTTAGGAAGTTTTGTGACAAAATCCATTGTTATCCTTTCCCATTTCCACATAGGAATTTCTGGTTGTACCAACAAACCAGATGGCTTTTGGCATTCTGCTTTAACTCTAGAACATGTTAAACATTTGTCAACATATTCAGGGATGATTGCCTTCATGTTAGGCCACCAACAGAGTTTCTTTAGATCCTAATACATCTTGTCAGAACTTGGGTGAATGGAATATTTTGATTTATAAGACTCATGCATGATTAAGTCTCTCAAACCGCCAAAAAGTGGTAACCAACTTCAATTTTTTGATACAACGAGTTCCATCAGGACGCATTTCAAATGATTTATGCATTCCTCGTAGGTTTTCAGCTTTGATGTTTTCTTCTTTGAGTGCTTCATTTTGAGCTTCAAGAATTTGTGATGGTAATTTTGGATGAACGGTTATGATCAATGCTCTAACTCGGAGTGGTTTGATTTGTTTCTTCCGACTTAAGGCATCTGCTACAACATTTGCCTTCCCAGGATGATAGCAAATCTCACAATCATAATCTGCGAGTAATTCTAACCATCGGCGTTGCCTCATATTCAATTCTTTTTGACGAAGAATGTGTTGAAGGCTTTTGTGATCAGTGAAAACTATACACTTTGTACCGTATAGATAGTGTCTCCAGATTTTAAGAGCAAATATCACTGCTCCTAATTCAAGATCATGAGTGGTATAGTTTTCTTTGTGAGGTTTGAGTTGTCGAGATGCATATGCAATGACTTTTTCTCTTTTCATTAATACAACTCCTAGACCTTGAAGAGATGCATCACAGTAAACGACATAGTCATCATTTCCTTCTGGTAATGCTAAGATTGGAGTTTCACAAAGTTTTTGTTTAAGGAGTTGGAAAGCCAATTCTTGTTCTTCACCCCAGATATACTTCTTGTTTTTCTGGGTTAATTTAGTCAAAGGCTTTGCAATTTTTGAAAAACCTTTGATAAATCTTCGGTAATAGCCGGCGAGTCCTAAGAATTGACGTATTTTTGTGGGTGTAGAGGGAGACATCCAGTTCTTAACTGTTTCAATCTTGGTGGGGTCAACATGAAGTCCTTGATTATCAATGAGATGTCTAAGAAATTGCACAATACGAATCCAGAAATCACATTTAGAGAACTTGGCATACAATTTCTCTTTTCAGAGTAATTCTAAGATTATTCTCAAATGATTTACGTATTCTTCTTCGTTACGAGAGTAAATAAGAATATCATCGATAAACACTATTACGAATTTATCCAGATATGGTTTACACACATGGTTCATGAGATCCATGAATACAGCAGGTGCGTTAGTTAAACCAAATGGCATAACTTGAAATTCTTTGTGTCCGTATCTTATTCTGAAAGCAGTCTTAGGAATATCTTTGTCCCTTACTCTCAGTTGATGATAGCCTGATCTCAAGTCGATTTTTGAGTAAACGCTTGAACCTTAAAGTTGGTCGAATAAGTCATCGATCCTGGGTAATGGGTAACGATTCTTTATGGTAAGTTTATTCAACTCTCGGTAATCGATACACATTCTAAAAGATCCGTCTTTCTTTTTAACAAATAAGACAGGAGCTCCCCAAGGCGAAGTACTTGGTCGATTAAAACCTCGGTCTGTTAGTTCTTGAAGTTGGTTAGATAATTCCTGCATTTCTGAAGGAGCCAATCTATAAGGTGTTCAGGCTACATGTGCTGCTCCGGGAATTAAGTCGATTTGGAATTCTACTTGGCGAACGAGAGGAAGACCAGATAGAGCTTCAGGAAATACATTTGGAAATTCTTTGACTACGGGGATATCTTCTAGTCTTTTCTCTTTTGATTTCTTTTCCATTACTTGGATCATGAAAACTTGACAACCTCAGGATATATATCTTTCGGTTTTTATACATGATATGAGATTTAGTCGAGTTTTACTTCGATCACCTCGAATGATCAGAGTTTCACCGTTGATAGGAATGTGAATGACTTTCTTGTCACAGACGATTTTGGCATGATACTTGGACAACCAGTCCATACCGATGACAATGTCAAAACTACCGAGTTTAATCAGCATGAGATCAATTTCAAAAGGTTGATTTAACAAAGTTAGAGTGCAGCCTTTGATAATGGTGTTTGTGCTTACTAAGTTTCCGTCAACCATTTTGATATCATAAGAGGTATCTATTGTAATAGATGGAATATTTAGCATAGAGGCAAGAGATATGGATATGAAGCTTCTATCGGCTCTAGAATTAAATAATACTCTAGCTAAATGTTGATTTAGAAGAAACATACCCGTAACTATGTTCGGGTCTTGATGAGCATTTCTATCCCTTAGTAGGTAGGCTCTTCCTTGGGCTTTGATGTTGGTCTTTCGGCACTGATTTGTATAATGCCCTTTTTCTCCACAGGCATAACAAACAACTGTCCTTGGTAGTTGATTACTTCCAGTGGTTGGCTTTTTGTTTCGGCAGTTCTTGGTTAAATGGCCCACCTTGTTGCAAGTATTACACTTACCAGTACATGGTCCGGTATGATGGAGATTGCATTTCTTATATAGTAGGAGGTCTCCGGCATACCTATTGTTTTCAGATGGAGTAGCAACATAAGCTCTAACAGCTTCTTGCCTTCGGTTTTATTGTGGTTGGTGATTATTGTAGCGGTTGTTGGTGTTGGTGTTACGGTAGTTGTTGTTGTTGTGGGAATTGTTGTTGTTGATGAAAGTTCTTCTGTCGTCAAACTTTCGTTTGTGGTCATTTGATACTTGCACTGGAGTATGCTTTGTTACTTGATCAATTAGCCTTTGGGCTATGTTAATGGCTTCCTCTAGAGTTTGTGGTTTAGAGGCAGTAACATTTCCTTCAATGCTTCGAGGTAGTCCCCCGATGAAAGCTTCTAAGAGTTTCTCGGTGTTTGGCACCATGTTCGGGCATAGGACTGTTAATTCTTGGAATATTCTAACGTAAGGTTTAAGATCATTTCCCTTTACAGTCAGGTTGTAAAGTTCTTCTTCCATTTTTCTGACTTCAGTTCGGGGACAATACTTGTTCGTCAGAAGCCTTTTTAACTCAGTCCAGGTGATTTGATTGGCTTGCTCTACTCCCATAGGTTGGGCATATGCATTCCACCAGGACAAGGCATCATCAGTCAGGGTACCAGTAGCGAATGTTACTTTGTTTTCTTCAGCACATCTGCTACGAGAGAATACTGATTCGGTTCGTTCAAACCAGCGGATAAGGCTAACTGCTCCTTCCATACCATTGAAGTAGAAAGGTTGACAGCTTATGAACTCTTCATAGTATCCCGTTTTTACTACAGGAGTTCCAGTAGGACCGGTGTTCCTGTTAGGATTACTAGTATTTGCCATTGTTGCAGCTTGTGCTTCTAGAGCCGCAGTGACACTGTCAGCTACTAGTTTTCTGATGGCAGCTTGAGTCATGGCCGGTGCTTCAGACGTTGATGTCTTTTTGGGAGGCATTCTATTAACAAAAGACAACACGAATTAAGAATGATATCACAAGTCTCAAAATGCTTAAGAGTAATGCTTATTTTTCTTTAAAATGCTTAAAAGTAATGCTTATTATATTTTTTTAAAAACATTTTAAATAATGGTGATATTGAAATCTTAGATACTTATAAGCGTCTAGAGGTTACGGTATGATGATAAATATGGAGATAATGATGCATATGATGTAGGATGAATGATGATGATGAGATGAGATGAATAAATCGGTATTGTGAAACAACAAGGTATATAACGGGATTGCCTTTGTATTAAGAACAACTTGCCTTAGTACTATACATAGTCAAGATTTGACAAGTGTTTTTATTTATACCACACATCCCGTGGCTAGGTTAAAAGCTAATACTAGTATCTAAGCTAGTAGTTGGGTGGTTATTCCATACGGTTCTTGAGTTTGTTGATGAAGTCTTGGAGATTTGTTCCTCGTGATGCTCTATGCTTGTCTTTCGAGAGCTTTTACCTATCTCAAAGACTTGAGGTAGGGAAGAAGATGATCGGCCTCGTTTCTTAGGTGACAGAAATTCTTCCGGAAGAAAGAATTCTTGAGGATTAGGTATTGAAGATGGAGGTAACATTTCCTTCAATACTTCTAGGTAACCCTCCGATGAAGGCTTCCAGGAGTTTCTCGGTGTTTGGTACCATGTTCGGGCATAAGACTGCTAATTCTTGGAATCTTCTAACGTAAGGTTTAAGATCATTTCCCTTTACAGTCAGATTGTAAAGTTCATCTTCCATCTTTCTGACTTCAGTTCGGGGACAATACTTGTTTGTCAAGAGCCTTTTCAACTCAGTCCAGGTGATTTGATTGGCTTGATCTACTCCCATAGGTTGGGCGTACGCATTCCACCAGGACAAGGCATCGTCAGTTAGGGTACCAATAGCAAATGTGACTTTGTTTTCCTCGGTACATTTGCTACAAGAAAATACTGATTTGGTCTGTTCAAACCAGTGGATGAGACCAACTGCTCCTTCTATACCATTGAAGTAGAAATGTTGACAGCTAATGAACTCTTTGTAGTTTCCCGTTTTTGCTACAGGAGTTCCAGTAGGTCCGGTGTTCCTGTTGGGATTACTAGTATTTGCCATTGTTGCAGCTTGTGCTTCTAGAGCCGAGGTGACACTGTCAGCAACTAGTTTTCTGATGGCAGCTTGAGTCATGGCCGGTGCTTCAGATGTTGACGTCCTTTTGGGAGGCATTCTATCAACATAAGATAACACGTAATAAGAATGATATCACAAGTCTTGAAATGCAATACTTTAAAAATGTAATGCTTGAAGTGTAATGCTTAAAAATGCTTAAAGAGTAATGCTTATTTTTCTTTAAAATGCTTAAAGTTCAAAAATAAGCATTGCTATAATGGTGATGAGGATGGAAACAATGATGTATATGATGATGACAGAGATGATGATGTAAGAGAGATAAGTTGGTATTATGAAACAACAAGGTACATAACGGGATTGCCTTTGTATTATATCATAAACGACTTGCCTTTTTACTGTACATAGTCAAGATTTGACAAGTGTTTTTATTTATACCACACATCCCGTGGCTAGGTTAAAAGCTATAACTAGGATCTAATCTAATAGTCTGATAGTCCTTTCTAATTGTTCTTGAGTTCATTGATGGCATTCAGAAGGCTTTGCTTGTCTGCTTGATGACGGATTTGGATATCGTTGATGATGTGTTCTAGGTCAGTAATCCTGAAGCGAGCTAGAGAAACCTTGTGGTTACTTCCCATTTGCTTCTTTTGGAGTTTAGAAATTTGAGCACGAGCTTGTTGGAGTTCAGCTTGTAGATTGTTAAAGTCTTGTTGGATAATTACCTGACCTTTTCTGAGTCCTTCAATTTTGTCTTCGATGTGTTCAATACGGTCGAGAGAGAGTTCTCCTAAATGATTTAGAATTTCTTTGATTTGTTCCTCATGACGCTCTACGCTTGTCTTTCGAGAGCTTTCTCCTATCTCAAAGACTTGAGTTAGGGAAGAGGTAGGAGAAGATGATCGGCCTCGTTTCTTAGGTGACAGAAATTTTTCTAGAAGAAAAAATTCTTAAGGATTAGGTATTAAAGATGTAGGTATGATAGTTGGAGGCGGGATAGGTGATTTTTCAGTATAAAACGCTTGCCAAAATTGCATCCCACCCACAAAAAAAAAAAAAAAAAAAAAAAAAAAAAAAAAAAAAAAAAAAAACAAAAAAAAAAAAAAAAAAAAAAAAAAAAAAAAAAAAAAAAAAAAAAAAAAAAAAAAAAAAAAAAAAAAAAAACTTTCATGTAGGGATCATCATGAAATAATGAAAGAGTTGGTGAAGCTAGTGGGACTATTCCAAATAAGTTGGAAGAGCTAGAGTAAGTTTTTCCTGGTGAAGCTGGGACATAATTCGGGGAAGCCGGAAGATAGTTTGGGAAGTTTGAGGAAAAGGCTTCCTCAATATTGAAAGTAGGATGGTTGGGAGAAGACATCGTTCTGTTTAACAACCCAACTATAAATAACATAAGTTATTTATTTAATAATATAATAGTTATGTATCTTTACATACCATTTCGGAAGATATAGCGG
The DNA here is from genome assembly GCA_026074375.1 of Tanacetum coccineum. Taxonomy (NCBI): domain Eukaryota; kingdom Viridiplantae; phylum Streptophyta; class Magnoliopsida; order Asterales; family Asteraceae; genus Tanacetum; species Tanacetum coccineum. Next base: position 23,613 of record BQNB010069820.1, read on the forward strand.
CACGAAGGACTTTCTGGGATGGAAAAGAAAAGTAGTTATAGTTAAGGTTTCAACCTTGTTCTCTATAACGTGGCTCTAATACCAATTTGTAACAGCCCCATTTTTACATATAGCAGCAGAAGCTAATCTGGGGTATTACTTCAAGGTACAATAGAAATAATCATAGAAAATGAATCAAAAGAGACGTTTTTGAAAATTTAGTTATCATTCATTTATTCATCAGAGTTTTTACAAACAAAAGGTCCCAAAATCTAAAACATAAAGTTTGAATGATAACAGTTTTGCCATCTTCAAGTCCACGCTACGCCGTGCCATAAGTTGCTCAATTACCTGAGATAAACATGCTAAAAAGTCAACATAAAGGTTGAGTGAAATCCATAGGTTTAAGTTAAATAGTTTGAATGCAAATTCAATATTGGGTTACGTTGTTATACACCCGTTGTTTGTAAAACAATATTATTTCCATTAGCTCATGAATCCGAAGCCTTGGGATATATAATAATCACACGTTATAGCCCCAATGGGTGCCTTTGCCAAAACACCCGCAGTTATATTCTAATGATGTGCAATTGGTTATCGATATCATGGGTACACTAACGGGGAGTCTAGCCCAAATAGATCTATTCACAACATTTGTGCTCACTCTATAGAGTAATTAACGGTTCATGATATTTGGGACTTAAAGGCAAAAGTAGTTACTTAGGCAATAAATTAAAAAAGCATACAAAAAATATTTGCATTCATGGTTTATAGCATGTATCCCCCTCGCGGGTTTATAAAACATTTAAAATATTCAAATGCGAGGCTATGAACTCACCTTAGCAGTATAGGTAAATTTGATTGATAGCAAAGGTATATGGAATGAAAGTAACGACTTTGTCACACGCAACCTAGGGTAATATGTCAAGTATTAGTTTGATTGGATATGTTTTATGTCATAATGTAATATCACTTTGATGAAATATTTTGGAAATATTTTATCACTGTTCGGGCTATCATAACACATAGGCCACGCAGTATTGTTTGAGGAGCCAGGGCACTTTAAATCGTAAACCCAGCAAACTCGTCAGAACAAATACCCAAATGGAACCTCTCACATGAAACTCCCTAGTATCGTGATACATTATAGTTTTAAGGTAATGGTTTTAATAGTTAAACATATATTTTTATAAATTAAAAAAAATGTAATATGTTAATAGTTTGCAAAAAAATGGCAAAAATATACCCTTGGATTATTGACACTTTTACCAAATTTCAAGTCCTGCTATATAAAAAGTATTTATATATTAAACCTTTAACCTTGAAACTTGGAAAAATAAGTCCTTATAGTTATAACTTTGATAAAATGACATTTTCAGTCCCTTTAGTTATAAGTTTTAGAAAATTACGATATATAACCCTATGCATGCAAAACATATCATTTTTAATCCAAAATCCATAATAATGATATTTTTCAATATGAAAATCAATTTGCAGGTTATAGCTTATTAATATAAGCTAAAATAGGAAGGATTAACGTAACGAAAGTTTAAAATAACGATTTGTTAAGCTAGAAATCAAAACGGGTCAAATTAGGGTTTTAAAATGAAAATGCACGGTTTTTAAGCTTTAAGCTTTTAAGACATAGTAAAATACTTATAATATTGTTAAATAAGCTTATTAAGATATATTATAACAACATCTTACAAGTTTAGCTTATAGATTAAACGAAAACATGAAATTAGGGTTTTATGAGCTCAGTTTAGATCAAAAAGGGAAAACGCATGGGTTTTTGAGTTCAAAGCTTTTAACAATAGATTAAGCATGATCATATGAACATTATAATAGTATTGAAATAGAATGTGAGCTTATGGAACCTGCTTTTGAGCTTATGGCTTGGAAACGGGTCAAAATAGGGACTTTTAGCTTCGTACGCCTAGAATAACAACTCCAGGGCTTCAAGACTTGGTTTCTTCTCTCGTATTCTGCTCTTAGGACTTATTAGGACTTCTCTTGATGTTCTTGATCAGACCTTTGACTCCATTGATGGTTAGAAAGAAAGATTGAAGGTGTGAGTTGGAATGAATGTGGTTTACCCCTTTATATAGGTGTGAACCACCTTGGAGGCCCAGAAAACTTAGTGGTTAAGGCTTGGAGCTGGAGTATATGATTCATGGAAGCTACAAGGTGATGTGGAAGAGCTATGGGATGAGTTAGCAAAGCTAGGACTAGGTTTGAGGTGTTGTTTGGTTCATATGATGTCGCGGCTAAACTTGGTGCCCAAGGAGGTCATGTGTCCTCTTGGTAGCCAAGTAGGGAGCTTGAGGTGCTTGTGTGCTGCTTAGAGATGAAGTAGGTGAGTCATGGAGGAGTGTGGTTGCTTGGTTGGTTTTCAAATGGGTCATTTTGGAGGGAAAAGGTAATCGGGTAGATTCGGGCTCGTTTAGGGTTTTTATGGTTTTTCTTTGAGCTAGCATTAAGGTTTAAGGTAGATTAAGGTTTAATATTAGTGTTATGATTATAGTTTAGTGTTTAGGATTAGTGGTTAGGGCTTGGTTTTAAGTTTTAGGGCTTAATTTTAGGTTTAAGGTCAAATTAGGGTTTAGGGTTTCGTTTTAGGTTTTAAGGTTTTTAAAATATGTATGAGAGCTTAAGAGTGGAGTAATTAGGGTTTACATGTTGTATATTGAGTGTAGTAGCTTGTACAAAAGTGGTGGTAAAGAAACTAGAATGAAAACGATGGTAAAACGGCTATTTTGGATGTATGCTTAATGACTTATACATTGTGCTTTAAAAGGCTTGTACTTTATTTTGGAGGGAAAACATATTCAAATGAGATGCTATATTACTTGTGCATGTGCTTTGATTGTTTGTACATTGATTTTATATGTAAAACATTTATATAGTTTAGGGTTTAAAGGTAAACGTTTTAACGTTTATAAGTTCGTTTTGATATATCGTTGCATTTGGTTTCGTTAAAGAATAGAGTTAATGCACTTTGTAAAAATGATATTAAGATATTGACTTGACATATTAGGATATTTATATTATATAAACATAGATATAAATGGCATAGGTAGGTTGTGTGAGCTCGTTAACTTTAGTTATGCAAGTAATGTTATAAAGCGAAAAATTTCCCATAAAAAGGTGGTTCATATATAATAAATAGATATTACATTGCATCTAACTTAATAGATGGATATTTACATTGATGAAAATTGCAGGTTGTTATATATAAATACCCCCAGAAAAAAGAAACACACACACAAATTTATAAAGCAAATATACTCTGCCCAATTTCTCTCTCAAAGCAAGTGTGTGGGTGTTCATCTTTTCTAATAATAACAAGCTTAACTCATCTATAAATTGGTCATTGAAAACTACTATTTTAAAATCATTTTGTTTGGTCAATCGTGCTCATTACAATGATATCCATCTTTGTATTGCTCCTTTTGATAATATATCACACATTTCAAGGCAGCGATCAACGTTAGACATTAACTTATGACCATATGGTGTGTAATATTCTGCCATTAAAACTTTTTGTTTTTCAACACATTCATCTAAAATGGTATAACAACAAACAATCAAGTATTCTCCTCAATGGAACAACATGACTGTGGACAATGTGACTTTTTAGACCAATAATGTGGTGGGTAACTGCAACTACCCACCACATGTACCTGCTTACAAGCCAATAATGAAATTTTTGCTAAATTATCCCTTGAAGAAAGCTTTTACCAACTGTCCCTCAGTGGTCTATCAGAACTTCCTCAGGGAGTTTTGGAGCACCGTTGTTTCCTATGACCCTTTTCTATCAATTAATGAGACTGAGCAACACCCACTCAGGGAATTCCTCATCAAGTTTTTAGTTTTAAATGGGTAAAGACCTTTGACCCTTGATTTTAACACCTTTTGTTCATCAACTGGCCTTGATTATAATAATGGTAAATATGTGGCTCATCCTACACCTGAGGCTGTTAAGAAAGAACTGGGCAAAATTGCCATCAATCCGAGTTACCTGGACAAAACCCCAGTCCTGAAAAACTCCTTTCCCGTGGCTTGGAGAATTATGTTCATTTTTGTGATTCAGGTTCTCGGCGGGAACTACTCCTCCACTAAACAAGTAGTGAAACTACTTCCAAAGCTTTTAGCCGATGATCTCATTCAATGGGACTGAGGTTGACTAGGGGATATTTTTTTTCTTTATCAGTGATCTCGTAACCAAGCTATTGAATAAGTCTAGGCTGAAATACGTTTCATACCCTATATTTATCTCATGTGCTTTACAAGTGTTACTGGGTTCTGACTACACACAGGATGAAAAATTTGGGGTTTTACCTGGCATCCTGAGTAACTCTAATTTTATAAAGGACCCATCCAAAGTCACTGACATTAAATTAACGGCCCATACGATTGTTGTAAACAGTCAGAAGGATTCAGTGTCTCCACTTCCTTTGGCTGCAAAGCCAAAGAAAGGGAAATCTCAGATTGTAACTCCAACCTTACCTAAGTCACAGGGCCCTAAGGTTCCAGGAGCACTCTCTATGAAGAGCAAAAGGCCTAAGTCCAAAAAGCCACCCACTAAGACCAAGGTAACACCACCCATGCCAACGAAGGGTTCTGACCAATCCCACTCAGTCTCATCGGGCACCGTACCTGATCCCCAAGATCTAGAGAGAAACATACAACTCGCTAGTACAGGATTGCGTTCCACACTCGATGAGGGCACTCGTAAATTACAACCTTTGCCTAAGAGTACTGCTACTCATCCCAAATACTCAATGGGAAACATTCAACCCCTTGACAGTGACTTAACTTCTACGACTTTAGATGAAGGCACGGCTAAAACCACGTCACGTCTTGAAGGGTCACTTAGAGACAAAGACTAAGGGGAAACAAACCATCCGTTGATATGGAACCAATCCACTCTATTGTTGCTGATCTTTCAGGCACTGGTGCTAAGTACCAGGTGGACCAGACCCAGTCCACTAGATTGAGGTACCAATCCCTGACCGAAAACAAAAGCAAGCCTTCGCATGAAGGGGAGCTAGATACCCAACCACTGGTCCTATCTACATATGCAGATGTGAGATCTTTCTCTTATCTGATGATGAATCTCAAGAAAGTAAGAAGGATATCTTAGGAGCTGGTGAAGAAATGGATGAAGAACCTTAGGCTACTAGCATTGTTGAATCACATCATCAGTCTCCTCTACCTCAAGCAGACAAGCCTCAATCATCTCATGCTCCATCAGCTAAAGCTTCAAACACTAACTCTTCATGTGATGACCTTTTCAAGAAATATGACAACAGTCTTCCACTCACTGAACGCCAATTGGTTAAGTATCTTAGGAAGGTGTCAAATGCGCTATTTACCAGGATCACTAAGGATAACTAAGAAAAGCATGAAGAGGCCAGGGTTAATTATGCTAATCTCAAAGCATCCGTTGATGAATACTATGATGAAAACATTGCTCATAGAGATCAAACTGACAAGCTCATAGAAGCCTTCATGAGTTCTCTTGACAAAAGCATCAATACTATCAGTGATCTTTACAAAGGCCTTAATATCATCACTGAGCTCCTCAAAGAAATCAAAAATGTTGTTGAGGATGACTTTGTCATCAACAAGAAAATTAGTGAAGCTACTGAGTCATTCAACAAGTTCTCTACATATATAATTGATCTTCATTCTTCTGTGAATACTCTTCAGGCTCATGCTCTCAAACAAGATGAAGAGCTAACTGTTTGGGCCAAATCTTCTACCAACATGGCATGGAATCTTGGCTCCAGACTCTCAAGTCTTGAATGGGCTCAAAACCACATCCAATCCAGCATGTCCTCTCTTAAAGAAGACACACACTCCATTAAGAATATGATAACTGAGATGTATGAAGTCTTTAAAGGCCAATCCTTAGGCAGTGTCACTCTAACACTTGCTCTTACTCACATTCCAGCAAATGTTGAGGGGGAGAATGAAACCAACACTGCCACTGAAGAACCACCTTCTCACACTGAGGGGGAGACTGATGACCTAAAACCGGCAATTCCAATATCATTAATCTAACCTACTAAAGTCCCATCAACTCAAGCTCAACCAATCACTACAATAACCACTCATCCTAAAAGTTCTCAAGCAGCTCTAAGAATTGATAAAGGAAAAGGGATTGCAAAAGAGTTAGAGGAGGATCCTTCAAAGAAACTGGTGCATGCATCAACCATTGTTCGTCCTGATCCTGATGAAGAAATTAAAGTTACTTACATGATAAATGAGAAGATGTACTACCTCACTAACAAAGAAATGCAAGCTTACTTAGTCACGACTTGGTTTTGTAAAATCATAAAGAGGGGGTGAATACGTTTTCATTAAAAACTTTAAACTTTTGTATCAAACAACCAATTAAGTATGACGTAATATGAAAGGTGTCCATAATACTTCTATTACAATAAATATACTAAAGAGCATAAAATAAAGCATATCATTACACCACAATATATAACACAAACATAGACACAATGAAAATATAAATATAAAGCGATAAAAGCAAATATAAATGTAAAGCGATAAGTAAAAGAAAGCGCAAACCGAACACGATGATTTATAGTGGTTCGGCTATGAAGCTCCTCTTCGCCCTACTCCACTCCCTGAGTACCCAACTCGAGAGTTACTACACTAGATCAACAAGCTCCTTTTAGGCAGAGAAAACCGTACAACGTCGCTTACACTTTATCCGGTACTAAGCTAAATATCGAGTCCTTATTTGGGTACAACCAAACCCGTTATGTTTTATGGCCCAACATAACAAACCTTGTGTTTTATGGCCTAAAAACATAAACCAAATAACATCTAGTTTGTTGTATAAAGAATGATACATAAAGGCGTATAATGATGATCTAAGACATAAGTGTCAATTGGATGTAAAAGCCTAATCTAAACATGAAGATCACTAAGCATGATGTTGTTGATGAAGATGACAAGACTCTTTGCTTGTTGTGATAGATCTTCATATATGTGGTAGTGGTGGATGAGGATGGCAAGATCTCTAAGCTTGCTTGAATGGATGATCGTGTAGAAACATGCTTGCAACAAATGAAAGTTAGAAGCATTATGATCAATGGTTAGTGGGGTTTTAAATACATGATTAATTATGTTTTTACATTGTAAAAACTTGATTAAAATAATCCCTAAATGTGTGAAAATATGTGGGAGAAAAGGTGTGAAAAGAGATTACCAAAAAGTATGCAAATGGGTGGTATTTATAGAAAACTAAAATCTGGCCATTTTTTTGAAAATCCATAGATCGATGGATCCAGGTATAGTGGATGCGTATTTGTATTTAGGTAAATTCATGGATTCGCTGGCCAAATTCAAATTTGTTAAAAAAATCTTTTCAAAATCTCCTAATCATACTTAAATATTAGTTTAAGTACAAGTATCTAGAAGGTTTACCATATATGGCCAAACATGTTTTATTTGGTTAGATAATGAAAAATTTATTATCATAAATGGCTAGACAAGAATAATTAGTTTTGTCCTTATTCCCTGATTATTTTCTCCTATTATCTAAAATGGCTAGACATGTTTTGATCTTTCAAGATTGTTTCATAATATGGAATATTGCTTCTAGAAGAAAGATCTTGTGCTAATTAATTAAGTAGTTAAGTTGTGTTCTATTCTCTAGTGTGATTAAATACTTGTTAAGTGTAAGTAAACTTACAAAGGTTTATGAAAAATGATTTAATGATAAAATGAGTTTTAATCATTGGGCTAGTTTGTAAAAACGTGTTAATCATTTTCAATGGTTTGTTTTATAGGTTGATTATAATGCAACATAACAAACATATTCGTACCTTTTGTTGAAGCATGAGTGGACTCGAGGGACGTCGAGAGGTGTTGATGAATGTATGCGTCGATGAGTTGTGGTCACGAGTAACTTACGTATTTTACATTATGTATTACAAGTTACTTGTTTGTCATTATTAAAACCAAAGGGCTTGTTTAGTTTAAATATCATAATATTTGCATTAACAATCTCCCTATTTTTGATGATGACAAATATGTAAACCGTAACACATAGTAAAATTTAAAAATTACTCGCTTACACTTCCTTCTCCCCTTTTTGTCGAAACAAGAAGGCGTGTGCTCCAATGTCTTTACCGCAATACCTGTTTAACTTCCTACTCCTCAGAAAGGCGAGTTTCCATCATCCCTAATGAAGTTATTCTTCAATCTTCCTCTTCTAAGAATTTCTAAGCTATTTACTTAGATACCCTTGAGCTCCCCCTAGCTCATTGCACTCCTATGATTATTGACCATGGTTCCTAACAAATCCATGGATCAAATATCTTACAAAGACTTAGCCTACATCAAGGGTAAGTTTTGTGCAACATAATATGTATCATGAAGCTATAGGAAAAATATATGATAAATGCGTGCATGCTTCTTCTTGACAAATGCTCCCCTTATTTGAGGCGTCAAGGTATGATTGAAAACCTACAAATAAGGTTAGTAGAAAACTAGATACTTCGTTAGACGAGTATATACAACTAAATGTATACAAGATGCACTCTCTAAGTGCTTGTCGAAAGCTCCCCCTTGTTTGAGACACCAAGGAATTGAGTTGTGGAAGTGTACTACAAAACAAAGTTAGTAGACAAGCGCACATATACATAATAACGATGATAGCTTTGTATGTAACAAAAAAAATAATATGAGAATAGCTTTTTACCTAAGTTTTAAAAACATGTTTAGGATCAAGTAACATAACCAATATATATAGTGCTAAAAGTTAAAAATCAAGAAATTATGAATTTTGGCGTCTGCTAGGGACAGATCTACCAAAAGCACAAACGCATCACCATCCTTGGATCCTTCGATCTGTGAGACCCTTAAAATAGACAGAACCTAATTATATAGCCGTAACCCAAAGCACTTAGCATGTAAACACTTAAATCATGAATAATAACAAGTAACGGTCCTATAAGGATAACACACCAAATCATAAAGATTTTAATCCTCATGATAGCAAGTATGAAAAATAATAATCTCATATAGCAAGATAGCAAGAATATTAATTATGATATCTAAAATACATATACTAACATAAATCATAAAAGAGATCGTGATAGCAAAAATACATATAGTAATATACTATCGGGAAACATGGTATGCATGTCTTAGGTATGAGTACTCTAAAGTATGACATTTTTAAGAAATGTTGGAAACTAGACGCGTGCAAATGTTGTTTAAAAACAACAAACTAAATGATAAGAATAAAAAGAACCAAGACACATGCTCGATGACAAAGACTTAATTGACAACAAATTTATCTGATTAATCACACCAACTTTAATATATGAGAATGGACTTCGTTTATTGATGGACACACCATTGTTATGTGAATGACTTCTTCCAAGATGTCATTTAGATAAGGATTACCATCGTATTTAGAATGACATGTTCCTTAAGAAATCATTATCTACCAAAGATGATGATTTTACTTTGGATAGACTTTCGTCAAGGGCTCTATTAAGAGATTCCTAAATCTTCAAGGTTTATTTGTTAAGCATTATGTGTGCTTTTCATGTGTGGGGTGTTTTAGGAAAAAAACATTATAGTAAGACTTTGGGTCAAATTAAATATTGACGATAAGGATGATTTGTTAAGAAGACATACTCTAAGTATGTTCTTTGAAGAAAGAAAAATAATAATTATAACATATAAAAGTAAATTGATGTCACTAATATTTTAATGAGTC
>BQNB010069821.1:0-33351 GCA_026074375.1 Tanacetum coccineum
CCATAACTTCTGCCATATACGACTTATAATGGGACAAATGAAAAGAAAAAAAGACACCAAGAAAAAGTTTTGCGTGGTAGCAGTGAACTATTAAATTACAAAAATGCTACTATTACTGACAACGAATCTTCGACCTTCTCTTCCTCTAGCATCTTTCCCTTTATAAACTTAATTTTCTCAACAACCCATTCATAAAAATCAGCAACTTCCTACATCATATAAAATCTACGCTAAACTGAATTTTAACATTTTCGACAACTCAAATATTTGTGCAGATATGGGTTCAGATTTGCATCTCTACTTTTGCTTCATTATTTGTTTTATGCATGGGCAAAGAAACAATTTCCCGCGTATGAAACTAATAAGAATCTTAAGAAGTCAATCTTTTGAGTAACTTTCATGAGATAAGATGCAACACACGTTCATAGAATATAATAATTAAATGGGTTACCTGAAAAACAAATAGATTTTCGTGTTCAACTGCGTAGGTTGCAATTTTTGCTGCATCACCACCGCCAGTTCTAATGACTTGTCGGACTCTTCGTCAGTAGACGGTAGACTTGCACATGGTACTGACTCGTTGTAGGTAGTGTTGGGGGTGGGGGTCATAATTTTCTTGTTTTTTTGTTTACGCTATGAAGCTATTGACTACCGCCTGTTAAAAAATAACGATTAGAACATTGTACCCCTGACATTGACCAAAAATTAAAAAAGCAGTTACATATAGACGGACCCGTATAGGAATTGCAACGACTAACGACACAGTGTTTAAGCACATCAAATATGAACCACAAGTGTTTACACGTTGTAAAGAAAACATAAATCAGTCAAAACATATTTGATAAACTTATAAGCTCATTTATAGTGGCTTATGAGCTTAACAGATTTTCAATAAGCTCATAATAAGCACATCAAATAAGCTAAAACAAACACCCTCTTGAACTTAAAGGTCAAAAAATCCAACTAATAAACTAATCTATATAAAACCCCAATTCTAAAAAGTAGCCAAAATTTCATAACATAACCAACCAATTCAAGCTATAAACACATAAATTAAACTTCTCATAACATATCACATAAACTAACATAGATATTAAATTCAAATATAATCAAAACAATATAATTGAAATAGTTCTATTGCATTGATTTCGTTTTAGGTGGCTTTATTATTTTTGTTTTCTAAATGAAAACACAAATCTGGGTCATGGTCTAGTGGTTAAGAGCTTTGCCTGTTTCCTCATTATCCCGGGTTCGAATCTTGTCAAAGCCTTTTTAGCACCAATTTATTTTCAGGATTTCCACTCATGCATACGTGGCAAAATGAATGCACACGTGGACACAAAAGTCTTTACGTGGATTTTACATATGCTGACGTGGCTAAAAATGTAGATGAGGTGGCTATGTTTAATGATGATGTGGCATGGTTGTTGGTGAGTCATCATTCTTATATCCACTTATATATAATGTAAGACTACCTAAATCTTTAGGAAACACAATAAACAGTTTCTTTGAGTTTCAAGACTAAAAGATGAACATAAAATATCAAACTTTCAAAGATATTTGCATTATACATCTCAATACATGTATGTGATTTGGTGTAATGATTTATATATATATATATATATATATATATATATATATATATAATCAATATAAATAAGAGATGATTGCCATTAAAATAAAGTACGAACCACAAAACTATATATTAATTTACCATGTTACGAGTCCCGCCCGTACAGGACTTGTAGCGTGTAAATTAATATATGATTTAATAAATAAAGTTTAGAAGATATACTTGGTTGTAATTTAATTAAGAATGGAGAAATTGTATGCCAAAAAGTCACTTAAACCCATCCTATTACGAGTCCCGCAACATATGGATTAATAAGATTGATTGAATTTATATAGTTTAGGTCGCAAAATAGTATGTATATTAATGTTATGCCAAACAATGCGCCCCTTATAAATAATATGCATTCTAGTCATGAGAATGAAAGGTTGGCCGACCTCAAATAACGTTATCTATAATATCTAATACCCCGTTAACAAGGGAGACGTACGAACGGTACGGCTAATTGGTTGCGAACGACAAACCAACGAGGTCTTAACGCATACGTATACGAGCTGTACGTATACCAAACATAACAATACTAACATAAAATAAATAATTGACGCCATCCCATGTCATGGCTAGACCAAGATTTAATGTATAGAAACACATTAAGGTGTGTCGAAACCCAAATAAGATAGTTCAAAAAGTAGTACGATCAATAAATAGTATGATCCATAGTTCATTTTTATCAAAGTTTATAAGTCTAAAATATAAGAAGTTATAAACAAACAACCAAGGATTTTAGTCAAGTAACGCTCATGCATTTCACCCCAAAACATGTACTGTAAAACATTAATAAAAAGGGGAGATTTTTGTGATAACTCACAAGCATAATTTATCACTTTTGTAAAACTAATAGTACAAAGTAGTTCATACGATAGTAGTAAAATAGTTCATAAGATACAAGTCATGCATTTCACCCTAAAATATGTAAAACGGTAAAAATGGGGCTGTGAATACTCACCTTAAAGCGAGAAGAAGTATGAACAAGTAAGATTGAACGAAACGACAAGGAACCAAACTTATGTGCCCTTCTAGCTACGACCTAATACACACAACACGGTACTATTTAGACTTCAACGACATGCTCAAATACGACAGAAATCTAATCACTAAGTCTTTTTTACTTATTTACATAAAATAACTAAAACAGTCATGATTGTTAGTCCACTTCTAGTGCTCCGTTAACTAAGTTAATGACTTCCATAACTTTTTTCCTCTGGCCAGGTATTATTATGTTGTCTTAGGTGTCCGTATGAATCTTTTATGGATTTTTCTCATGTGTTTACTTACTCAAACAATTACAATAAGTTTTATGGTAAGATTTGGACATGCCAACTTGTACGGGCCATAAAATAGGTTTCAAAATAGATGTGGTCTCTAGGTTTTGAATGACATCAAGTAAACATTATGATTTAGTTCCAAACAGATTTTTAGAGCTTAATATGAAAGTATGAGTGATCTACATCAAAAACAAGACACTTGACCAAATATGGAAACTGGAGTGTTCTAACCACTCTTACCAATTCGACCCAATGCATACCCAAATAGTCTTCATTTTAAGAAACTTACATTTATGTAAATTTAAGACACATATCTAACTTTCAGCAGTGAAATCTCATAAAAATACCATATTATGATTTAGTTATGAATTTTTGAACTTAACTCACAAAATCTGTCCATCATTTCCAGATTTACACACCTACACCAAAATCATGTTTTGTCTGACCTAAACTCTATTTCAACTCTTGATATCAGCAATATTGGAAAGTAGATTCAAAGTAGATAATTTTAGACTCAAGAAATACCTTTAAATCTTATTTTATGACCAAGATATGAGTCAAACAAGATGATCTTCAAAGATTTCCAGCCCACTTTTTAGGGTTTTTATCAACTTCAAGTGGTTCATTTTATACCCATTCATAACCAAACGACCTAGATTATCACATGCATATTAACATATTTTTTATGTAAAAACATCAGTAGTTACTTTACAAAAATTTCCACTTAATGCATTTCCAAAATCAAGCTCGATCTAGCCTAAAATCATGATTTTATGTCTGATTTCATCGCTAGTTTTAATATTTGAATCACCAAATCACCCAAACAATTGTTATAATTATATTAACGTCATTTTAAGACCGTTTTAATGCCATATTTACAGTATCCTAAATATTTTATAGGTTATGACAAAATAAAATAACAAAAACGTGTTTTAAAGCCATGATAGACACTTTTCGGGTACAAGATGGCATAAGCAGTCTTGTACCCATGTCTTACCTCCAAGAATTTCAAGAAAGGACCAAGATGAAGATTGGACTAAGACAAATTATTAGCTTTTATGGAGTGGTTTGAATAAAATCAAGTTTTTGATGGTGGTGTGTGGTGACCGGATTTCTCAAGGAGGATGAGAGAAATCTTAGATTTTTGGGAGAGAATAATAGTGTGTATGTGTGTGTGTGTGTTGGGTAAGAGTGAAGTGAATGATGAAAAATGAAAAGTGTAACCTAGCATGCTTATGGGGAAACAAAAGTGTGCTTTAGATTAAAGAAGCAACAATTCTTATTAGCTAGGAGAAGGAGGTGGCATCCAAAATGAGAGGAGGAAAGGAAAAAAAATTTGATTTTTATTTTGAGGGTATTTATTAGTTAATTAGTTATGGTAGTTTGTATATATAAGAAAGTGTAAGTTAATTAAGTAAAAAGGTATATTATAAGTAAGTGTTTATGAAGAAATATAACTTAGAGTGTACTAACTAAGAATGTTCAAATTAGTTAAGTCTTGTTGTATAATTGTGTTTAATATTTAGTTAAATAGTGTAAAGTAAAAACGTAAGGTTTAAACGCGATATCGGGTTTACCGGGAGACTTGCAAGTTATAAAAAGTGAAGTAACCTTAGTTCATAATAGTGATTGACTTAAGTTTATATGTGAGTATAGACGTTAACTTAATGATATTTGAGCATAACGTTAACCGTTAAGACGTTTTCCTAAATCGTAGGTCGAAGGCACGTTTGTAAACTAGGGTTCCTAAAAATAAAACGTTATACACAAAATGACCCGACTAATCATAAAATGAACTCAATGCTAATAAATATGACACAAACATTGCACAACATAAATGGTTGCCAACTTGATTTTTGACGGTTGTCACAAACCATGGGCATACCATGGGTCAGACCCTTACTAAACTATTATATAACACATTACACGAGTTACACAAGAACTACAACCCTCTAGGTACGAAATAACCTGTTGGGATGTGCTCATGTCATACGAATATTTATACGGCTAGAAATACATAAGCCTACGGGGTCACACACTTATACACATAGATATCATTCTATTAGTATATATAGTAATTAAATGTATATTTATTATACATATTAATACTATGACGGTAGAATACTTAACGGTTGTTAATTAGTTCGGTTACGAATAATTAACATTAAACCCATTTATTAATATGCAGTGTACATAACGAGGTGGGATACCCACGCTCTGATGCGGTGGGTTGCAACACAGAAATTTTACAACCCTCCCAGGCAGTGTACCTAACTGTTGTAGTGTAGTATAGGTAAGACTTCGGGGGTTATTATCGTTCTCAAGGGGAGTAGTTTGAGTAGGCTTGAATCGTATGTTCACTAGGGTCTAAGGGTTGAAGGAAGATTATTTTTTATATTTTTATATTTTTTAGAAAACAAATAAATCTCGGGTTTTAAGAGGGGGTTGATTAAACTACTAAATTAAATTACTCCTAATTATGCAAAAAAGTAAATTGATGGGAAAAACTCGTATGGTTAAACAAACGTGTTTACCTAATCATATACTACTCCCTAGTTGTTTTCTCTGATTTTATTGCCCGTCACCCTCGTTAATGTAATATGTAAGTATTCTTTAATTCAAATACTTAACTCGGAATCCACCCAAAGGTGATCTAGATATGAAGATCTAATCACAAGTATCCTCTAACCTAGCCGCATTTCTCTAGACGTCTATGCTATGCAATCAAATAGCTAGTTTTCTAAAGCCTAACGCGCACACCATTAACAAGAAGCAATAATAAAAGATCTAACAACTAGGTTTCATGCAATCATAAGCAAACATAATTAAATTTAGCCAAGCATGTTAATTGAAAGCGAAAAACAATGAATCAAACAACACATAGACATATTAAATGATTAAAAGGGTAAAAGAACTTCACTTCAATTAAACATGGAGTATGAGTGAGTACAAAATGTTCAAAAACCCAAAAATTAGACCACAATGGCTGCTACAAAGATATCCCATGATACTTTACGTTTTCCTCCTTTAAATGTGAAAAATAAGGTTTATATATATAGAAAATAGGGTTTGATGGCGTCGCAACAAATCCTGACGCTGTCAGCCCGCCGAATCTTCCAAAAGCTTCTTTTGAGTCGGTTACTGTGATGGCGTCACAGGTCATGGTGACGTTGTCGCTGGTTACTTCTGACGGCGTCGTAGTTTATTCTGACGCCGTCTCCATGTACTGTAAAACCAAGTCATGTGTCTTCGTTTCGTTTCTTCCCAAATCGAACTTAAGTCACGTGTTTTTCCTCCAAATACTAAAATATCAAAAATAAACAATTAAGTATAATATTTAGGGATATTTGCATGATTTTGGGGGTTAAATAACCCTGAAAAATTGTATAAAATGACACCTCATCAAATACCCCTACACTTGGGATTTGCTTGTCCTTAAGTAAATGGGCTTTTCTATCTAGTAAATAGCAAAGTCAGGGGCATTTAACCTACTCAATAAAGATAGTTTATGGCACAACCATATTAGCCTTGTAATTAAAAGCACAAAAATTATCTACTAGCACCTTACGTAAGTGTTTGGATTCTCTCTTTATCTTAGTGTAATAATGAATTATAACATTTATAGGAAACGGGAAAAATAATCACTCACTACCTGTCATAGTATATAGAATATCATAAGCTTGATAAAAGATCAAAACCTCAAACACTTTGGTGTAAGCACCTAGGAATTACTATCAAAGAGGTCTTTTAAAGGGTTGTAACGTTAGGTGTGGGGTAAAGGAAACACGGTTGGGATATAGAGGAATTTTGATTGGCGGCAAGCTAATTATCTACAAGAATACATATAAAAAGGCGTTGCTAAGCCAAGACTCGACGAAACTAGGACAAATATACAAAACTCTACATCAAACTCTTTCTTTTTCTTTTCTTGACTCTTTCTTGACATAAACATAAGTAAGATGACGTATATTCTAACATATTTTTTTGCTTTTTTTCATCATTTTTTTATACTTTTGCCATGCGATCTGCTGAAAATAAATAATATTGTACATGACTCAAGGTTTATAGTTGCACCCTACACTTAAGTTTTTAATACTCAATAAAATAAACTAACTAATGACCCGAATTACGAAGGATCAATAAACATGGATTATATTAAGCACGTATGGGGATAATAATTTGACTTTCTTCTCCATTTCACTAACAATAGACTCAACTTAGCAACCATGTAATCAAGTAAACAATTAACTAGGGTTAAAAAAATGTGATAACAATAATGTACTAAAAATGAATACATACAAAGAAGGCTAAGGCGATTTGGGTGTAACATTTTTGGCGGGATGTAAACAAATTTCAACTACTAAATAATTCGAAATAGTCTATTCAGGAATTCCTTTATCCAAAGCAATCTCCTTTTGGTCGTCCCGAAATACTTAATAGAAGAAAACAAAAACGATAGGCTTAAAGGGGTGTACTATCTTCACAAAAAATGAGTGCATATCAAGGGTGTAGGGGTAGTTATATGACGAAGGAGATCATCATAACTATAACAAATATAGGTAAAAAACAAGGGTTATCCTAATGCCTCTTATCACTTAGAAAATCTTAACCACACGAATGCCATCTCACTAGCAGTCTCTGGATAAATCGCTAAAGCAAGTTATAGAATCTATAATACTACCGGTACAATCTCATAAGCATTAAAAATGAATGCTTTTATTCCTAAAGATCTAGGGGCGAACCTCACACTTTTGGGTGGACTTTTTGAGTGGTATGGATTTTGTGCTAGTCATATAACTCATATCCATGAGACGCTTCTAATACTACAGTTTCACCGATATATGCCATATTTTTTTTAAAATTTAGGCTAAAAGTACCGTCCTAAACTATGTTTCGGTATATTACACATCATTTTAAGAACAAAACAAATGCAAATGAAAGAATAGTTCATAAGGCTTTTATTCCTCCCACACTTATTTTGAACATTGTCCCCAATGTTCTATGAGTACCCGAAGAACGAATAAAGGGAAGATAAATAAAAAAGCGAGAGAAACTAATACTCCCCTGCTTTGCTCGATATCGAAGAAGAAACAAGATAAACCGGCTAAATTTTCATCCAATAATCGTCCAAGTGAAAAATCTAATGAACTTCCGGACACTCATTATCTAATATAACCTTTGAATCAAAGATAAAGACAACAACACCAAGAGTAAAATCGGCAGAAAATAATATACAACCCTATTAATCGTAAATTAAAATATTAAGAAAGCAATAAAGATAGAATGTTAGTACTAATATAATCGTGGCATTCTTTAAAAATTTGGAAAATTAAAAATTCTGGAAATTAAACAAAAATAACTTTTCAAAAATTCAAAAAAAAAACGAAAATTTATTTACTATAGTGGCGACGCCGTCAGGATTCTGACGCCGTCTCCACACACTGTGAAAATTTATTTCTTCATCATCTGGAAAAATTTCTGCAAACATATTCTATTAATGATTTCTTGGAGAAAATTTTCTGCACAGGCCACAAAAACGGTTAGTACAACATATGACTCAAAACAAATAAATAAAACATAAAAGTGTAATTTTAACTTAAACTGTCTATTTTACATGTTTAAAATGATTCTTAAAAACCAGATATTTAGGTGGGTGGTCATCACCGAAAGTCTTGTTGACGATGGTGGCTTGAAGTACCCATGAGAGTGAGTGTAGACTAGCCGTGTTTATGTTGGAATTATCTTCGTGGTGGCTTGACTTTGTGGCAAGCTCGGTACGATGAGGAAAATGTGATCGTAGGGGTATAAAACCTAAGTGTTAGATAAAATGATTATGCCAAAAGCTCCAAAGTAAAGCGAATCCGATATGTGATAATAATCGCCAATGCTTGGTTAAGAGCGGGCGTGATGAATGCCTTTGTATGAGGCCAATTCATCGAGTCATCATGCAAATGATGGCTAGCGTATAATAGATACTTATGTGATTATATAGGCAGGTGTAGCAATGTCGTAAGGTGATTAGGAGATCTAATATGTTTTAGATTATTTCTCGCGACCGGTGAGGCATTGTTGAATGAGACCGGAAGAGCGACATGTGTATTTCAGTCAATGTTGCAAAAATTGCGAGTGACTAGCTGGGCGGTCGACCACCCTGTAGCCTGTAATCGGTCTAGGCGTGATTAATCGGTTTTGCAAATTATATATATAAATTTCAAAGTTACTTGTATGAGATGGATACAACACTTTAAATACACTAAAATTAAATGAGTTCAAAGTTACATTGTTCAAAACATAGACATAGATAATAAAAGTTAACAGTTAACAATTCAAAGTCACATTGTAAAAAAAATGTTTGACTTTCGTTGACCGATTAGGCCGATTTGACCGATTTTTGTCTGATTTGACCGATTTGACCGATTTTTGACCAGACCGATTTTTCACTCGATTTGCCTTATTTTCCAAGGTGTATGGCCGAGTAGCGATTAATCGGCGATTACAAGGCCGCCTAGGCCGATTTTTGCAACATTGTTTATCTATTTTGATAAGAGCTACCATGATTTTCTTTTGATTTCGTGGGTATAATTTACCGCTTGTTTTGTTGACTTTCCATCCGGAATAGTCGGAGCGAATATTGTATCGCATATTTATTTTTGAAAGAACGTAAGAGTCTGCGTGATGACGAGAAGCCGCTCATGACAACCGGCTAAGAAAGATGAGACTGAGAAGAAAAGGCCCGAGCACCCCGAGGAAGGAGAAACTTTAAGGTGGGTGGAATGTAACAAAACCCAGAGTTCAATCTGTACAAGTATTGCGATCGAGAAAATTAGGACGTACATAATTATTATTTTTTAAATTCGTGTGAAACGAACGTCCGACATTTTAAAAATTTACTTTGTCGTAAATAATTATTTTCGTATTTTATTACGAATGGAAATTTGAATTTTTATTTTTACGAATGTTGACTTTTGTCCTTTGTCTTGAGCCGGACTCGCATTTTTTTAAAGTATACACATTTCATTAAACGTTCTTCTACCATAGGCAAATATTGACGGAAATAAAAATATTTACGAAAGTAATATGAGAAATGTTGTGGTCGGTTAAGTTAGACGAAACAAACACCCTTATGTATTGATTATGAAAGAAATAAAGGATGGAGGGACTATTGTTGCCAAAAATCAAAAGATGTGCAAGTATATATACAAGTTATACTTCCACTTTTCTGATAATAAAACACACACTAAATTTTTTGTCTCTCTCTTTCTCCTCTTTGTCCGGCCGAGCACCACCACACAAATACCACCACCGTCGCTTAATTACCGACATGCAATACAATCCGAATACAAAATATTAATCCTCTCATTAAGGTCTACATATCCCCACAACAGAAACAATGCAAATGCACTTAGTTTTAACGAGGTTAGATTTTTGGTTCGTTCTTGGGGGTTTCGAGTATAAGGGTTTGTTTATCATTGCTAGATAAGTGTTTTGAGCAAGTGATTTGATCAAAAAAGTTTCTGGTTTGGGTTGTTGGTGTCTCGTCTGTACGGTTCAAGCAAGGGAGAACCATAGTCGAGTTTTTTTATTGCTATGTGAGTATTTTATTTACTAGTTCAATAATTGTTTTTGCGATTTGAATTAGTTTCAATGCGTGCATGTGATGAATCGGGGAAAAGCTTGCGTAGTTAGAATAGATCGTGTGCGAATCAATTAAGTGGTTTATGTGATGTTCATAGGTCATTGTAGACATGTTTTAGTTGGGTTAAAAGTCTAAAAATGATTTTTAAGGTGTTTTATAAATGGTAAATATTAGCAGAAGGTTTGACAGGCAAAACGAGGATCAAGAATTTGTAAAATCTGATTTTATACTTTGAAATATGATAAAACTTTTCGAGACGATAGTTTTGATATAAGGTAGAGCTTCTAATACCTAATAAGTAGTATGAAACTAGAGAGAAAAAAATGTTTAGAAAAATACATAGATTCTTCAATCAGCTATTTCTGCTTATCTTTTTTTTTTTGCTTTTTTTTGATGATTATGATTTTTCAACAGCGATTTTGGGCCATATCGTGTCGTTTTAGTCCTTACCGCGAATACAGGATACGGATATAAATACATATCGGTTTTTAACTATGAGCGTCTATCTTGGTTTTAGTAAGCGACGTATGTTTTAATTTAATTAACGACGTAATGATTATTTTAATTGAATCTATTCTGCGATGTATATTATCCATTTTGAAGAGCGCGACTATGAAAGTTTGAACACCGTGATTCGATTATGTCAAATACATTTTCGCGATTTGTTTTCTGCCACTTGTGATAAGAGCCTTTACGATCGTATTTGTATTTTGTTGGTGTAACCACTACTTGTTTCGATTGACTTTCCATTCGGAATAGTCAAAACGAGTGGAAATTATATCATTTGTTTACTTATGAACGCACGAACCCGCATAATAATGAGAAGCTATCGTGTCCCGAACGAACGAAAAGACGAGTATGGGAGGACGAGCGCCGAGGACGGCACCATTTTAAGGTGGGTGGAATGTAACAACCCGAGTTTCATGACGCGTATGACGATCACGAGTTCGACGTCATTATAATTATTTTACAAGTTTTCGTAAGCGAACGTCGAAATTTAAAATTTTTATTTGTCGTATATATTTATTATCGTAATTTATTACGAAAGGAAATCTGAAATTTTTATTTTTGACGTTTCGCGAGTCACCGTTTGACCGCGCGTTCGTTAATCGTTCTGAGTATCGTAAAAGTTTACGACGCGTCTCATTATTATTTTAGAGACCATGAATTATTATTTTTAAACCTCGTCGTCATTTATTCCTTGTCCATGAACAAAACTCTCGTTATGGCTCGCGTTTTATTTAAATCTTGTCAAATTTACTTTTATTAAATTGTTTATACAAAAATTTACAAGTGAATAAAAAGGAAAAAAAAAATAAACCATGCATGCCTACACTTATAGCCGCCAGCTATAGTGTACACACACACTCCATCTTTGTTAAATTTTCAAGAAAATGATTATACCTCTTGTTGCTTCCAAGTTTAAGTAAAAACCCTTCTCATATCAAGGTAAAAACACATAGTTCAAAAACACTTGTTTCTTTCTCTTCTCTTGCTCTCTAACCGGCCACACATACATAAATTCATACAAATTCCATTTTTCTTGTTTGATCTTAAAAGCATATTCAAACATTTCTCAAATGATGATCTAAATCAAGTAGGAACCAAGTTGTAGTTTGTTTTCTCTTTTCCTCCTCCCTTTTGGTTCGAACGAGCACACAAACACCTCCACTCTTGGTGTTTGATTTTCCCCACCTCTCAAATATTGTTTAGAAAGCTTTAGTTTAACCATCCATCAAAGAAAAATATACATGCAATAAGGTTTTGAGTAAGTTTGAGTTTTATCAAAACAAAAGGGGGTTTCGGTTTGGTTCGTTGGTTGAGGGTTCGAATCGGGTACAAGACACACACAAGGGTGTGTTTGATTTATTGAAAACTATTTGGGTTGATTTGGGTTGATTCAAGGTTGGTTTTGGTTTGGTTTGGGTGGTTGTGAGCCGCGGCTAGGAACAAGGGAACGAGACGAACTCTTTTATTTTTCGACTTTGCTTCCGATAGCATTGTGAGCCTCCTTTAAACTTTGTTTTGTTTATTTTATTTATTCGATTTGATATGAGTCATTGCATGTGATGAAATCGTTTGGATCTTGCGCCGATTAGTCAAGTAATGTTATAAAATGATTAGGCAAGTTAGACATAAGTTATATGTCATGTTAGATGTATTTTAAATAAGCTTGCGGGTCAAAAATGAGTTTTGACGAAATTATTAAACGGTATATTGTGAGCAGAAAGTTTGGCACGCCAAACGAGGACCGAGATTTTATAAAATCTGATTTTAGGCTTTAAAGTATGATAAAGCTATCCGATACGAACGTTTTGATATAAGGTAGAGCTTCTAACTCCTAATAACGAAAAAGTTAGAGCGAAAACGAGATAGATAGTCGATGTATAAAAACTCAGCATTTGTTCAAAATGGTAGTTGCTGTCTCCGATTTAAAGGCTTGTTTTGAGCACTTTCGAGTCCGTTTCGGCCTTCCGGCGAAACACGAAAGTTGCTCAGAATGATGTTTTACTGTTCCGCGAGGCTCGCCAATTTTAAAATCAAGTGATAACGGGTCAAAACCCATGGTCAAAGTCCGTGTTTATATTAAAATAGTCAAGTGCCAGCAGAATCTCGTAAGGGAATTTTCGTCATTTTCCGTCGAGTTCTGGGTCTCGGCTAAAACTAAAAAGTTGTCCGGAATATCGTTTCGCATAAAATCTCTTTTTACTCCGAGACATGAAATTGTGATTTAGCGGGTCATTTAGAGCGGGTCAGATTTAATTATAAATATATATGTAAAAGTCAAACGTAAGAATAACTTGACGAATATATGTCGAAAGAGTTTAAGTGATAGTAAAATAATATCGATAAGATATTTAGAGATCAACAAGTGTTTTACGACCATTAGTCGGGACTAAAAACGTAAAGTTTAAATATGGTAACTTTTGGTAATACACGAACGTAACCTCGTTACGGATAATTAATAACCGGAATGAATGTCGGAAGTATGATAAGATAAATAAATAACTTTTATAAATATAATTAAGTGTCAAGACCTACTAAAAATGGTAAATTTCTGAAAATAGTAACTTTCTAAAAATAGAAAGTTTCCTAAAATGGGAAGTTTTCGACTAGGTTACGTGAGGAATAATTATAACTTAATATTGTGGGGTTTTAAGATCTAAGGCGCAAGCGGGTTTCTCATCACATGTATGAATACGTATATTATATATATACATGATTTTAATGATACGATGTACGCATCGTCGATCGTACTTTTCGGTATAATAATCGAGCGGCTCTAATTATAGGTCGTGATCGTGTTCGTGGATTCTTCGTACTAGATTTCATTATTTGATCACCGGCTATTGATCGAGGTGAGTTCATAGCCTCGCTTTTAAAGTTTTCAATGTTTTTAACTCCGCGAGGGGGATATATTGCTTGTTTTGTGAAATTGAACGCAAACTGTTTTTGATACTTGAATATGATTCCTTCACTACTGAGTATATGCCTTTTTCTGTGTATCCGTTAATTGCCTACTTTGTGTTGGTGAACGCTAATGCATTAAATAGATCTATTGGGTTTGACAACCCTGTCCGGGGTTTGAATCAGTGGTGAGCACCCCGTAACGGACATTTTGTTATTAGTATTAGGGGAAGTGGCATACTTCCCGGACATGATTTCGTCCTACGGGATGAATGTGTTAAGTTTCGGTACATGGGCTCTTTAGTTGGAAATCATAAAAGTTATAACTTGCTTACTCACAAAGCAACGTTATTGATGTTTTGTGGAACCCAAATTATGCGTTCTATGTGTCGATTATAAACTCTATGAATTCACTCAACGTTTTGTTGACGTTTTTAAGCATGTATCTCAGGTTATTTGCTGTTGATGGCTTGGATGGAACGGAACGCGGATGTCAAGGACGGTGCCTCGGTGAAATAATGTCATAAACTAAATTCAATGTTTTAAAATCAAGTCGTGATGTGACTTTTAGAAAATAAATTTCTGTATTAGTAAGTGGGACCAATGTAACTCTGATCTTTATAATAAATAAAATTGTGTTTTATAAACCTATCTTTGAACGTTTACTGGGACTCGTGTACTTGTATTATGAGTAGCACCCCAATCGTTGTATTCCACTGCGTATCGCAGTTTGGGGGTGTTACAGGAAACCTTGTAAGAGGTTTACCATCAAAGATTTTTAAAAATGATCATTCTTGTGTTGCTTGTCAGAAAGGAAAGCAACACAAAGCCTCCTGTAAGACCAAACTTGTGAACTTAATCAGCAAACCCTTACATATGCTTCACATGGATCTATTTGGTCCTACAAATGTTAAGAGTTTAATGAAAAAATCTTATTGCCTAGTTGTCACTGATGACTTTAGTAGATTTTCTTGGGTATTCTTTTTAGCCACTAAGGATGAAACTAGTGGGATATTAAAGACCTTCATAACAAAAATAGAAAATCAACTAGACCACAAAGTAAAAGTTATCAGAAGTGACAATAGAATTTAGTTCAAAAATAGTGTAATAAATCAGTTCTGTAAAATAAAGGGTATTAAGAGGGAATTCAGTGTTGCTAGGACTCCTCAACAGAATGGTGTTGCTGAGAGGAAGAATAAAACACTGATAGAGGCTGCAAGAACTATGTTAGTTGACTCTAATTTACCAACCACCTTTTGGGCTGAAGCAGTTAATACTACTTGCTATGTGATAAATTGGGTCTTAGTCATTAAGCCTCATAACAAGACACCTTATGAACTTATTCGTGGAAGAACCCCATTGATAGACTTCATGAAACCTTTTGGGTGTCCTGTTACCATCTTAAATACCAGGGATAATCTAGGCAAGTTTGATGGAAAAGCTGATGATGGATTTTTTGTTGGGTACTATGTGATTAGTAAGGCTATAAGAGTATTTAACAGAAGGACCAGGATTGTTGAAGAAACTTTAAATATTAGATTTCTTGAAAATTCACCTAATGTGAAAGGAAATGGACCAGACTGGATTTTTAATGTAGATTCTTTGACAATGTCTATGAACTATGTGCCAGTTATTGCAGGAAATCAAACTAATGGTATTGCAGGAAAAAGAGATAACATTGTTGTAGGTCAAGCTGAAAAGAAGATAGAACCTGAACAAGAGTACATCCTGATACCTTTCTGCATAACTGATCCATTAATCTCTCAAGGTCCTAAGGACAATGAAAAAGATGTTGGTATGAAGCCTATAGAAGTGAATGAAAGTGGAGCTTCTGATAAAGGTGAGGAGGATGAACAAGACACAAGAAGTGAGTTTGAAAGGCTACTTTAACAGGAAAAGCAGACTAACAGTACTAATAGTTTTCATACTGTTGGTACACCTGTTAGTGCTGTTGGACCAACTTTTTCTCTCTAAAAAAGAACCCAAGAAGGTGATTCAAGCTTTGGTAGATCCAAGCTGGGTAGAGGCAATGCAAGAGGAGCTTCTACAATTTAAACTTCAAAAGGTTTGGATTCTGGTGGATTTACCTAATGGCATAAGGGCAATTGGAACCAAATGGATCTTTAGAAATAAGAAAGATGAGAGTGGAATTGTAGTCAGAAACAAAGCAACACTGGTTGCACAAGGTTATACTCAAGAAGAAGGAATTGATTATGATGAGGTTTTTGCTCCTGTTTCTAGGATAAAAGCAATCAGGTTATTTTTGGCCTAGCATTATTTATGGGGTTTATTGTGTACTAGATGGATGTAAAGAGTGCCTTTTTATATGGTACTATTGAAGATGAGGTATATGTGTGTCAACCTCCTGGTTTTGAAGATCCGCATTTCACTGACAAAGTGTGTGGAAATCGTAGAGGGGGGGGGGGGTGAATACGTTTCCATTAAAAATCTTAAAATGTTTCGTATCAAATTACCGATCAAGCGTGATATAATATGATGAGTGTTCATACAAGTTATATACACATATTAGTACATCGATTTACAACAATACAAACCAACACACAATATTCACATTTATTTAAGACATAATTAAAACTATATAATCAACACATCACACAATTGCAAGTATAAATATAAAGCGATAAATGCGAGTATAAATGTAAAGAGATAAGTGAAAGGAAATGCAAACCGGACACGATGATTTATAGTGGTTCGGTCACGAAGCACCTCTTCGCCCTACTCCACTCCCCGAGTACCCAACTCGAGAGTTACTTCACTAGTCAACATGCTCCTTGAAAGCGGAGAATACAGTAACACAACGTTGCTTACACCGGATTTACGAAACAAAAGCTCTTAATGTCGAGTTTAATCTTAGCTAGAAACCAATACTATCACAATCACGACCTTCACGACTTGTTGCACGAAACTTCACAACTTCACGACTTCTTCCCAATTCACAAACTTCTTCACAACTTCTCACACTTCTTCTATAAACTTTCACAACTTCACTTCACCCTCACTAATTATATCACAAACTATCTAACACTACTTGGTTTAAGATTCACCACGATCTAATACAATACACACCATGATCACCAATGATCACCATGATTCAAGCAATTTTACAAGTTTGGATTACATGGACTCGTCTATACATTGTGAAAATGTAAGACAGTCATGAATGCCTAAGTAGCCTACATAAAACTTCGTATCTTAATGATAACGAAAGTTCTTCTCTTGCACTTCAATGGGTGGATGATTGGATCACATTTTAAACAAACTTATAATAAGTTAAGTGATCAAATGAAAGGGTTTGAAATGAGGTTTTAGATTTGAGAAAACTTTGTGCAAAGAGGTGAGAAAATTCTGTAGAATCAGTTCCATATTTAAGGCAAAAATATTATTTTTATTTTGGGCAGGTCCCTTAATTATACAAGGGGTCCCTTAATTAATGGTCGGTCCCCTTAATTATTAAGGGGGCCGGTCATTTTTCATGATCGCTCCTTTTTTGTCTTTTTGTGGGGAAGGTTTTTCTGGAACTTTCTAGCCGTTTCTAGGTGGAAAATTTGAATTCAAATTATTTATTTTGAATAAAACATTTCTTATAAATACAAAAATGTTTTGTATATATTTTAAAAATGTTTGTCCCATTTTATAAATGTAAGGTTTGTATATATTTTAAAAATGTTTGTCCCATTTAGGAAGAGCCATTTAATCAAATTAAAGAATGAATATGAGACTATCACTAGTGGTGCTCAATTCAGGCTAAACATGACCATTTTTATGGGTTATACACCGAACCTAACTTCACTCCTGGAAGCAATTCAACCATTAGGTCAAATTGAATTTCTAGTGCAATAGATTCTCCAGTAGTCATTCTCATGATAGACAAAATATAATTCTTATATTTGCCCAATGAAGTGTAGAAAAGATAAAATTTGTATTATCTTTTTATAGAGGACCTAATATGACTCAACTAATCTTACTTTAATTCCGGATCGCATAATCCTAATCAAGATGTGTGTAATTCTAAGATAAGCGTAAGCAAGATGTTTTAATCTTTTGTTCAAGATCTATAAGTTGATTAATTTCGATTACATATTGCTTGATTTAATGGATGTCTTATATTTAGTCATCTTACATATGTAGTTGTCACATGTGATATTTAACGTGTTTGGTTTTTCAAAAGCCAAGAGATGTCCATTTCATGCCATGTGAAGTGAATCTCATCAATATTATTTATCTTAATTGAGTTTGTGATTCTGTAATAATAAATGTTTAAAAAATATACTTCTCTAAAATAAATATCTTTATCAATGTTGTATATCATAATTAGATAAGTATTTGAATAAGTGTATTTTTACTTGTTTATGCATTGATACATATTTTGATAGATTATTTTTCAATTCTAATAACTTATATTTTTCAAATTATATGTGATGTATTTTCTTTATAAACACAACATTTTGTACGAAGAAATTAAATGCCTTAGGATATATATTATCCTTTATAAATCATTTAATATGATAAGTTCATAAATTCCTTAAACATAATGTTTCCCAAACATCATGTTATCCTAGGTGAATAAATAAGAATAACATTCTTATTTAAGAATTTAGTCAAATATGAATATGAGTTTTAAGTTGTGCTTTTAAGTTGTATGAGCAAAGATTACATATGTTGTAAATTGGCTCGTGTTTGGTTTTTTGAAGTGACAATTTTGCAATTGCTTTGAATGTATATTTCAGAATATTTCGACGAAACATCCAATTTTCAATCCTATTCATTATGTTTTTCATGCATGTATTAAACTTATTAGACAAATATTTGGAAAAAACCAACTACTGGACAAAGTAGACTCAATATTGCTGATCAATACAAGTTGTGAGTTATGATCCAATGAATATTATTTCAATCTATTAATCGGATGATATTTTTTTCATAACCAATTAGGGTGATTGAGTATGTAGATGCAAGACAATATCTTTTATTATAATTTGATATAATCTTGAAACTAAACAAATAAGAATCTGATTTCTTATCCATACTCAAAAACTTGTCAATTAGATTCGATAAATATATCAACCATAATTTGAATAATGAATTGATATATTCTTGAAATCTTTCTTGACCCTCACGAACACTCATTTAAAAGAAAATAGATAAATATTTAAATAGTGTGTTCCATTAATCCCAAGATTAGTTGTAAATTTTACTTGTGCGAAAAACTATTTGTTGTATGTTATTAATATTCATAGTTTTGACATTTTAGTGTATGAGTTTTTTTTAACCATTTTTATACTACACATTCTTTTGTAAAATTACCTAATATGTTTTAAAAAAAATATAATTATGTGTGTGTTAAAACCATGCAAGCACAAGCATTCTCTTTTTCTTAGTTATTGATGTATTAATACAATCTTTTCTTTTGTTTGACCAACCTAAGATCAAACCAAGCAAGTTATTGAAAATATTTAAACGTGTTGTTAAAAATAGATTAAATCGTTGGAAATATTTATGTGACTAGTCTTAATCAGTTAATAATATACGTGACAAGTTATTGAACTCATATTCCTACATATTCCCATACCCGAAAGATTTACAAGATGTTTTTATGTAACATTTGTAATGTTTAATGTGATATATGCCTTATGCAATGCAACGAACAATTTTGCTAATCTTTAATGCTAGAATTATAGCATAAAGTTTTAGTTATTATAATCCGAAAAATAGCTACAATCGTAATAGTGTACATGACACATGTGCTTAGATATTCAATTAGCTTTAATTAAGTAGAAAAACGTATTCATTTAATAATTTTTACTAACTTAAATATTAAGTAAGTGCCACATATCAATAGCATACCACATAAACGTACTTGTCGTAGTTTTGTGTATTAGATACAACAATGTATACTTAGCTCGGTTTTGTTTGAAGACAAATTAGTTTCCTCCCCATTTCAAAAATCAAGTTTAATATTTTTGAAAAGTTAATTACACCATTTTTCAAAGATATACCAACTAGAAATGTCCGACTCGAAAGGAAAAGACAAAATACAAGTTTTACGTTAAAACGAGACTCAACGTTTTGGACAATAAGTAGTATTTTGCCTTTCTGACTAAATTAAGTTTGAAATAAATACTTGGAAGTATTTTTATATGAAAGTAGACTCAATTCTCTTCGAAATGGCGGGTGGCACGACTTCTACGGACTTACGGTTGATTTTATATGATTTTTCAAAGTTTCTGAAAAACTGCCGAATCAGATAGGTGGTCCCCTTAAAATTAAAGGGGCCGCCCAAGAATTAAGGGGTCCGCCTAGGAATTAAGGGGGCCGCCCACCTGATACTCAGAATTTCAATTTTTGTAAAAAAATATTTTCTGACTTTGCGGAAAGGTGTACAACTTTGTGAATTTGATACCGAAGATATAACACATCAAAAATAAGCATTCTAGCATCATATATTATTCAACCATCACGACCACAACATTAAAACTACAAAAAAGCCATTCTTTCTTTTATAACCCATGAACCAAACACCCCTTATTTATCCGTTTCGCTTCCAAAAATCGATTTTCACAACGATCAACTTGTACAACTAACATCTATGCATCAAAATAAACCCAAAAGGACAAACAAAATTTAAATTTGAAAACTTACAAGAAAATCTTAAAAGGTTTCGTATCAAATTACCGATCAAGCGTGATACAATATGATGAGTGTTCATACAAGTTATATACACATATTAATACATCGATTTACAACAATACAACCCAACACACAATATTCACATTTATTCAAGACATAATTAAGACTATATAATCAACACATCACACAATTGCAAGTATAAATATAAAGCGATAAATGCGAGTATAAATGTAAAAAGATAAGTGAAAGGAAATGCAAACTGGACACGATGATTTATAGTGGTTCGGTCATGAAGCACCTCTTCGCCCTACTCCACTCCCTGAGTACCCAACTCGAGAGTTTCTTCACTAGTCAACAAGCTCCCTTAAGGCGGAGAAAACCGTACACAACGTTGCTTATATCAATTTCCGACACTAAGCTAAATGTCGAGTTCTAATCTTAGCTAGAACCAATCTATCACAACACAACTTCACGACTTCACAACTTCACGACTACTTCACAACTTCACTACACAACTTAGCTTCACACCTTGATCACAACTACACAACTTCTTCACATCTTCACAACTTCACAACTTCTTCACACCTTCACAACTTCACAACTCCACACCTTCACAACTTCTCCTCACCACACTACTTATGTCACAACTATCTAACACTACTAGAAAGGATCACCAAGATCCAACTACAAAACACACCATGATCACCATGATCAAGCAATTATACAAGTTTGGAATACATGGACTCGATCTATGCATTGTGAATGTAAGACATGTCACGAATGCCCTAACTAGCCTACATAACTTCGTATC
Organism: Tanacetum coccineum; assembly: GCA_026074375.1. Lineage (NCBI taxonomy): Eukaryota > Viridiplantae > Streptophyta > Magnoliopsida > Asterales > Asteraceae > Tanacetum > Tanacetum coccineum. The sequence goes on from BQNB010069821.1 coordinate 21,399, forward strand.
TTAATGATAACGAAAGTTCTTCTCTTGCACTTCAATGGATGGATGATTGGATCACATTTTAAACAAACTTATAATAAGTTAAGTGATCAAAGGAAAGGGTTTGAAAGGAGGTTTTAGATCTGAGAAAACTTTGTGCAAAGAGGTGAGAAAAATGTTGGGGAATAGTCCAGTATTTATAGGACAAAAAGGAGGAGCGGGGTCTATGGCCGGCCCCCTTAAATAGGGTGCCGGCCCCCTTAATTTTAAGGGGGCCGCCCATGTAATTAAGGGGGCCGCCCCTTATTCAGACGCTCCCTTTTTGTCCTATTCAGGGGAGGTGTTTACTGGACCATTTCTAGCCGTTTTAGGTCCGAAAATTTGAAATTCAAAATGTTTATTTTGAATAAAACATTTCTTATAAATACAAAAATGTTTTGTATATATTTTTAAAAATGTTTGTCCCATTTTATAAATGTAAGGTTTAAAAAATTTCTTTGATCATTCAACAAATTAAAGTTTGTTTGTTCATACCTTTAGTGATTTACGTCGGGTGCGAACTTAAATTTATTGTTGAAGAAAACTTGAGACGTCGAAAGATGTTGACGAATTGATGATTAGTGATTACGAGTAACTTAAGCACTTTACGTTATGTGTTATAAGTTGCATGTTTGTCATCACCAAAACATAAAGAGAATGTATAGATTAAATATCGCAATATTTCTACCAACAATCTCCCCCTTTTTGATGATGACAAAATATGTAAACTATAACTCATAGTAAAATGTATAAGTTACTTGTTTACACTTCTTCTCCCCCTTTTGTCGAAACAAAAAGGTGGACTCCAAGACGAGACTTTTACTACACTTCAACTCTTCAATCAAAGAGGTGAGCTTGCATCATCCTAAGTGAAGTCTTGATTCTATCAATCCCTTTTAAACAATGACATTCCTTGAACATTGACTCAAGCGGATGCATGGATCAAATTAGTTGCAAACTCTTAACCTACATCAATGGTTAGTTTCGTGCAACAAAAAAATATATATAGGGATGAAGAACACATATCAAGAAATGTGTAGATGTCTTTAACGGTTGCAAATGTAATAGCTTGGACATATGCAAATGCTCCCCCTTGGTGTATGCTCCCCCTTGATTGGGGCACCAAGAAATCGAGTAACGAAAAAGTGCTACAAAACAAAGTTAGTAGAAAAATGCACATATATATAATGACGATGATAGATATATATGCAAGACACTTAGTGGGGAACAAATCATGTATGTTTTAGGTATATGCACTCTAAAGTGTGGCACTAAAGACAACAACCAAAAAAACATGATGAATGCTTAAAACATGGAAATGTTTAAGAACCAATGATAAGATTCGATCGACACATGCTTAAGGGCTAAGACTCGATCAACACGTTCCTTATGGTATCATCATCTAACCAAGATAATGATGTGGATTTGAATAGACTAATGGTTGTATTGAGAGATTCCTAAATCCTCAAGGTTTATTTGTTAAGCATTATGTATGCTTTTCATGTTTGGGGTGTTTAAGGATAAACATTATCGTAAGACTTTAGGTCGAACTAAATGTTGATGATAAGGATGATTTGTTGAGGAAACATAAATGAAGAAGGATGAGCGTGAATGGAAAGGGAAGGTATTGACTATAGGTTTGTTGGGTGTTTGGTAGGTTTGGAGAGTAAGGTGATGAGGGAATGTTGTTTTGTTGTTGGGAGAGATGGAGGTGGTGTGTGTTGAGTTTGGTTGTCACTTTGAGGTGGAGATTGAGTGTGAGTAACATGTGAATTGATGGGTGAGATAGGAAATGGAGGATGTGAGGCAACTTGTGGTGATGTGGGAGTGTCCTTAATGTAAGGATTTGGTAATTCTTGATTGGGGTGATTGTTTTCTTGAGATGGTTGTTAATGTTGATGAACAAAGGTGAAAATGTGAAAATGGTGGAGCATCGTGATGACTCAACAACACTTGAAGGTTGAATATCATCTTTGTGTTCTTCACTTGCCTAAAAAACCCTTTGAAGAAAATTCATAGGATGTATAGCAACATCTGTATTGAGAAAATCGTAGGATGTTTTTGTAACATATGTATCCTGTGTTTGGGGCACAAACCTCGAGTACTGGTTTGATTACAGTTTATTGTTAAGGGTGCGGGTATTGTAGCTTAGGGCAATAATTACATGTTTTAGACTTATTGAATGTGTTTCATAGTTACTATTACTTCGAATCTTGGCGTCCACGTATTTCCTGATAAACATAATTATGATTCACTCAACCAAATTTTTTTTTTTTTTTTTTGTTGCGGTTTTAGAAGTTTTAATCTAAGGTGATGAGGCATAAGCTTGGATGGGTGCCGTGAGGATAATCTATTAGTGGATTCTGATTTTTCTTAAATTCAACGAAAACTTTTGTCTTATAAAATCTTTAATGGTCTTTTTTATAAAACTTGGGACCCTAACGTGAAAAACTACTTGATCTTTTGTAATTGACATGAACGAACTTATTTTTACGTCCATTTAAGGTCGTTTTCTATATCTTGATTTTTAGTTCTTTGGAGTTAAGGGGACCCCATTGTTACCATTCCGCTGCTACTTGATTTTGGGGGTGTTACAGATGGTACCAGAGCCAAGGTTATAGGGAACTGGGTCATTTTCAAAACCTAGTCTATAACCACAAAGTTTAAAGGTTTTCTTTTCTTTCATTTTTAAATACAGAATCCTCATCGCTATCCGATATCCACGCGCGCGTATTCCCTGATCCTTACTTACTTTTCGTTATTGTCATTATTGTATTTTATTATATTATATTATATAATACTTGGTTTTTAAAATTCGATTCTTACGTCTATCTTTTGACATTATCAGTATCTATTTCTATCGGTCATATTATATAACATATTGCCATTCTGATTAAATTATGATTATTTATATCAATTTTTCTATTGCCTTTGTCTCTATTATTACCAAGTGTCATGACTTTGCATACTTTACAAATTCTTACGAATTTGTACTTGCGGTGGCCTAATCATGCCGCCTATGGAGATTTAGGAAGAAAGTAATCTGTTAAGAGGGATAGTGGAAAAGCGTATCTTGTGGCAAAGATTGAAGAATATGAAAAGAAAAGAATACTCAAACATTCTTTGGTGGATCTGGATCAGCAATACTGGAGGGACTGTTGCACCAAAGATGCATAGGATGTTGTATAAGCCATTTCACGCAACGGTAAAACCTTACTCTTTTCAAGGGAATGAAAGGTGTAGTTCGGACTTAAAACGTTGGTTCGAAAAAGATGGGAAGCAGGTTGTTTGCGTTTTAAATGTGCTGGAAGCATGTCCAAAGTGAAGTTTGCTTATGTGACTTTTCGAGGGTAGTGCTCTGACTGGTGGAACGGAAATGTTCAAATTTGGGACTTGATAATGCCTATCAGATCCCCTGGAGCAACGTAAAAAGCTTATGATGATCTAATGGTGGTTTTTGAAGTAACTGTATAGAATTTGTATTAAGTTTATTGCAAAATTGTACATGACAAAAAATTAAAAGACTTGTACATTAAGTAATTAAAAAATAGAAGTTACATTATCATCAAGACAATTCTTTTGAGCAATGGGATGGAGAGTAACTATAACAGATTCCGCAATCAGCAAACTAAAATACAACTCTAACTAACCGCGGCCCATAGATCTTCAAAAATACCCAAAGAAACTTTTGAGCCATAAATGATAAGGTGTCTGAGCAAAAATGCATTGATGGTAACATAATATAAGACATAAACATATATATACCTTGTAAAACTGAAGTCTTGGTTGTCAAACTGATTCTGCAATCAAAAAATTTTGAAATTTTATTGATAATTAGTATTGAATGGTTATGAAAACATATTTTAGTACAATAAAAACCCAAATTTTGTTAATAAAATGATTTATGATGTTTCATGCATTATAAAATACAGTTTAGACGACTTTCAACCCATCCAACTCATTTGCTTTTCACTTTCGAGCTAGCTTTTGAACTTACCCATATGGCTTATTAGAGATATAACATTATACCCTAACCCGAATCAACCCATTCATAAGTATAATACAACAGCCCAACAATTAGCTTGTAGATCAATATTCCAAGATAAAGAAGGTGGTTAGTAAGAACCTGGACGGTGTACAGGTGTGTTTGTGATTTATTTGTTAAAATATCACCGGACAAAAGAAACAAACAATGACAATAACTACAGGTGTGTTTGTGATTTATTTTTCTACTAATGTTTTTGCTTTAAAGTAAGTACTAATAAGCTTCTTAGAAATAAGTACTTCCAAAGGTAGTGTTTTGCTATTAACAAAACATATTTATTTGTAAAAGAATATTATTAGGGTCTTGAGAAGAAGAAATGCACAGCTTGTGGTATACATAATACTGAAATAACAAAATAAACACAATTTTATAATTATGATTTTGAGAAGAATATACATACAATTTCCTCTCAAACAAGAAGATCTCATCCCACTAACATTTCACAAGAAATCTAAAGGTATCATTGCATTCCCTCCCCATCCCGCATTTTGTACGTTCTCTTTTTATAATCTATTTTCAGTTGACAGTTATTGTGTAATCTATTCTTTTAACTTTTATCACTGTGTATATAGATAGCTAGCGTTCCCCACAAATTCCTTTCGTTGCTGCATAAATTTATCTATGTCTTCCGTGCTTTTCGTAGCCAGTAGTCCACTCTACTGTGTAGTAAATTTATTGATGCCAACAAACTTCAAAATATTTGAACTTTTGAGAACCCTTTATTATTTTGTAGGAGAATATCATTGGCCAATGTTGAACAAGGTTTACAGAATTCACACATATTTCTGCAGTAAAGACAACCGGGAATGTGTTCTCTTATGTGGTATATTTAAATTTAGTCATTACTAATATACTATACGTTATGATTTATTTTTTTCTTCTAAAGTGCGTACATCCAATTCTATATCTTGCGGTGTGAATTAAAGAGTTGAATATTAAAACAAAAAAATGGAAGGAGCTTCTAACTGATGAACCATTTAAAAGGGAAGACATCTGTAACAATCCGTATTTTTGATCAATGTACGACGCTATTAAATTCACTATTTTTTTTCTTGTACGCGTTCGCTTTTAATTTTAGTAGTTAAGTTAAATCGCGTAAGCTAAAAATCAATAATTAACGTAAACAGACACCAAACGAATTAAAGCTTTCGTCAAACAAACAATATATTATTTTTACGAAAGTAATAATAAAAATTTTATATTTTATTTTTATTGGTTGCGTAAAACATTTACGGTTCGCGATAAATTACGTTTAAGTATACCCGGAACCACAAAAATAAATCTACGCTTCAACAAATAACAATTATTAATTCCAATGATCAAAGTTTATAAAAATTTACCCACACTTATATAATGGGACGCCCCATTTAATAGAGATAAACAAGACTTACACAATTGATACAAGTATACACCTTTTACATTAACTTACAAACTACAACTTATAACAAGTATACTTCCATTTTGCCATCAAAATATTCACTAGATATTATCTAGACAATTTTCCTCATTTCCATGGGATCACCCTCTCATTAGGGGACCAAGAGACCAAGTTAGTAAAGACTAACTTAGTCTTCCTTAAGACCCTCTCTATGTTCCCAAGACCAAAGACCACCACCTTTGAAAGTCTTGGTCTTGATTCTAGCTCTTTGACTACCTTTCATATATATATATATATATTACATGCATTGCTAAGAGATAACATACACACCCTTATATCACTTAAGAAAACCAACAAACTCTCCCTTTGTCTCCCTTAAAGGCCACGGCTCAAAACCCTCAATATACACAACCCATATAAATTTTTCTACCACTTATACAAGCATACACACAACATATCTAAGACCTACTAAGATGGTTTGAAGGTTAGGTTAAGTATTTTCAAGTGTTGAAGCAAAGAAAGTGAAATTAGGGTTCTTGGAAAAATTAAGGGTCCAAATCTTGCAAGCTTGGTTTAAAAATCTAAACAAGGGTTTAGATTATATTTCTCATCATATTACATCACCATAAGGTTATCTAAAACCCTTTATGTCTTTACATTTATCATTTTATGTGTATATAAGTTCTATGTAGTGAAATCACCATTAGGTTACTTTTAAACATGTAAAACATATTTCTGCTTGTGATTATAATTTTGTACACCTATTCATGTGTTATGTGGTTGAATAAATCATGGACTAGAGACCCTAAGGATGTAAGACATGTGATAATAAATGTTATAATGGACTAGTAACAAAGTGGTTAAACTAAAAAGTTATAAAAACTAGTTTTAAACATATTTTTCTAAAAATATTCAAAAGTTGCTGTTTTAATTCGAAAAATAAAGCCTTCATTTTATATTTTTATAAAATACTACATGTCATGACGATTCCAAAATGATAAGAAACTCGAAAAACCGATTTATAACGAAAAAGATACGACGATTTCAAGTTTACGTTAAATATATACTTTTATAAAACTATTTTTATAAAAGTTACTATTCACCACAGAAACTTATATTTTTAAAACATCAATAAATCGATAAAACTATTAAATACGAAGACGTGCTCGAAAGAATCGCTAAAAACGGAGTTAAAACGAATAAGTTACGACATTTACGAGATTTACGATAACTAAATCTATAAAAATAAATATATAACTGTTATGAACAGTAAAATCACTATTCATCAGAAAAACTCAAATTTTGAAAATGTTATATTTTGATAACTCGTCTTAATACGAAGGCGTGGACATAAGAAACGAAAGAAACGGACTTAAAACGAGAAAGTTACGCCAGTTTTACTAAAGTATACTTATAAACGTTTTTACTTTATAAATATGATTTCACTAAAACGATTAGATGGTGATGTAGCTATATAGAATTATATGTGGTATTAGTTAATCAAAGTACTATATTACTAGGGAGTTTCATAATGAGGCCTCTTCGGGGTGGCGTATCGACGAGTTGTTGGATTTACGATTTAAAGTGTCCTAGCTCCTCATACGTCACTACATGACCTCTTAATTATGATAGCCCGAACGATAGTATGATGAGCTATACGACCTATAAATAATCAAAGTGTTTAGTACTTATACGACCTATATTGGATTAGGTTGCCTTCGGATTCCTTCGTGACGCATTTTTCTATTGTGAATACTTGTTGATTACCATTCACTCGAGGTGAGTTCATAGCCCCCTTTTTACTACGTGATTGTTTTACAAAATCTACGGGGTGAATTACATTGCTTGTTTTACTATTGGACACAAGTGTTTTTCTAAGTGTTTTCAAAGTGTTTACAAAGTGTATGCTATCCAGATTACTGCCTGAATATTATTGCTAAGTTACCTTATTGCCGTGAAGTCCCTATTTATCATGAACCGTTAATTGCTATTGTAGTAAGCGCGAGTGTTGTGGATAGATCTATCGGGACTGACAATCCCCACCTTTCCTTGGGTCACTAGTTTGATCAAGGTGCATTTAACATTGAGAGGTGTTAGGTTGTTGGCAAGCATCCTATATTCTGATTGGGGCACAAATCTAGTTAAGGCTTCGGGGTCATGAGCTTAGTGCAATAATAAACGTTTTGGACTACTGAATGTGTTTCAGAGTCTACTATTACTTCGATCTTGTGGTCCACCCTTTTTACCGATAAACCTATGATTTCACTCAACCTTTGTGTTGACTTTTAGCATGTAATTTCAGGTCCTAGGGTATGAAGATTGGAGGGGAGCTGTGGCGGATATCAATGAAGACGGATTCTTAAGCTTGGATGGGAGTCCGTGACGGATATCTAATAGGGGATTCTGATTTCTTAAATTCAATGAAACTTTTGTCTTATAAAATCTTAATGTCTTTTTATCAAAACTATGGGACCTAACGTGAAAACTCTGATCTTTTGTAATGACATCGAATGAATCTTATTTTTAACGTCCATTTAAGGTCGTTTTCTATATCTTGATTTTTGTACTTTGACGTAGCACCCCATTGTTACACCTTTCCCCCCCTGCGACCTGATTTTTGGGGTGTACATGTCGTGTCCTTCTTCGGGTACAACCAAACCAATTAATGTTTATGGCCCAACAGAAACAAACCATGTGTTTTATGGCCTAAACACATAAACCACGTCGCTTACATTATTTTCCAACACTAAGCTAGATGTCGAGTCCTAATCTTAGCTAGAACCAATCTATCACCCATATTTGTATTTTGAGGACCGAAATACTAACCGACACAACATCAACACTTCTAAATTTATACACTATCCGGATCTACACAACTACACAAGAATGAAAGATATGGACTAGATCTATATGTAACTGTAACCTTTGCCCTTTTTGTGTTTTGAATATTTCATTTATAGTCCTTTGACTATTTGACTTTTGTCAGTTTATTCAGATATTATACCGTGTTAACGGTGGTGATTTTATGAGAATTGTGGTAATTTATGGTTATTTGTGTAAAATATTCTTCTTTAGAGGATATTATTATGCTATTTGTATTCCGGGTGGTTTGACCCGTGAATTTTGAGAAATGCCGAAAAACGAGTCTGACACGCCTGTTAATGTCCAAATGAGTTTTGAAGGGTTTAAAGTGTAAATATGTCGTGTAAATACTCTAGGTTAATGGAAAAGTATTTTTAAGGTGAATAAAAATGCTAATTAACTTTGGGGTAAATTTTATGGTTGAGTTTTACGAGTATTTAGTTGATCCCGACACGAAAAGAAAGACCCGAGACTCCTTTGGATACCATAGCCGGTCATGGGAGCTTAAGGGGACAAGGAGGCTTAAATTTAGCTAATATGTCCTAAGGTTGTACACATATATGCCTTCCACTAGAACCTTTTCTCATAATCCTTTATTATTTTCAAAAAAAATAAAACACACACACGCTCTATGCGTCCGACCAAAGCAAGCAACAAACACCCATAAATTTTCCAACTTTAATCAAGAACGAGATACTACGGGTTGATACGAGTATTTGGGTATTCATTTAAACAACGTTTGGGTTGTCCGGTTCGTGTCGAAATCTACATTTTTGAAGAATTTATTGTAAGTTCCAAATTTAAATTTCGTTTGTCCTTTTGGGTTTTTTTGATGCATAGATGTTAGTTGTACAAGTTGATCGTTGTGAAAATCGATTTTTGAAAATGAAACGGATATATAAAGGGGTGTTTGGTTCGTTGGATTTAAAAAGGAAAAGAGGGGTTTTTGTAGTTTTAATGTTGTGGTAGTGATGGTTGAATAACATATGTTTCTAGATAGCTTATTTTTTATAGTAGCTTGTATAGCTTACTTCGGGCTTATTTTTAAGCTATTTCTTGGCTTATTTTGGGCTTAAATGCCACGTCATTTTCAAAATCACAAGAGAATTGATTTTTGACTATTTTTGTGATATGGCGTATGTTTGTGGACTATTTTTATAACTTATGGTGGTAACCAAATGCGATACGTAGCTTATTAGCTTATTTTCAAGCTTAATATATGTATTGTGGAGCTTATGGACTCACGGCCCAATAAGCCTATTTAAGCCGTAGCTTAATAGGAGGGCTTATTGTGGTCCGGATTATTTTCTACTTATTAGTATGAGCTTATGTATATAAATGGACCTTGGTTTTGGACTTGGTTCGTATTTTGGACTTATAAATATCTTAATGGACCCTTGTTGGGCCTTAAAGCCCAATAAGAGTTTTGACGGACTTTTGAAAGTGAAAATGTATTTACGAAGTGATATTGAACGATATTTTGGGAAAAGCGTTTTAGTAAACGTTAAAGATTGAGATTTTGGAATTTTGTCGAAATGTGTCGAATTGTGAAAAGTGTTGAAATTAAAGTATGAATCCTTGGAAAACGTTGTAAGAGCATACGGGTCATGTCGAAATTTTGTAAAAAGTTTATACTTAGAAATTTTTACCTAAAAATAATATATTTTTTGAATTTTAAATAATAAAATATTATTTAATTATTTTATTTATTTAATAAATTCACTAAAAGACGAAAAATATATTTTTTCTCAAAACTTCTCAAATATGTTTATTATGAGTAAACGTTCCATTTTCAACTCTAATATGATTATTTTTACGATGACTAAGGTTACCGAATGGACCTATCGAGATATATTTATAATTATTAATTATAAATATTTACTTATATTACTTATCTATTTTCTCTAAATAGTATAAGTATGTATTATCGAGTAATGAGATTGATATGATTGTGGGGATATGTCGCCAACCATCACACTACTAAATTGTTATGGGTAATTGTACAACGCGTCTAAACTCTATGCATCAAACGTGAAGACTGTTTTGGAAATGAATGATTTAAAATGGGACATTAACTGGACTAGGTCGTGTGTGGGCGTCGTTGCATTTGGTTGTGTGATTGAGATTTGGTTGCTAAAGACTTGCTTGAGGTGAGTTCTCGTAGCCCTATTTTTACTGTCTTTTCCGTTGGGGGAAAATGATACTCAAATGTGTTTTGAAATGTTTTGAATTGAACAGTGCAAAATGTGGTTTTATTTTTGGGACAAGATATGTGCTTATGACTGATATGTGAATATTATGTGATGCATGATTATTGGATCGGATGGGTACGCCTACCTAGTATTTGTGTGATTTTTTGGATCGGATGGGTACGCCTACCCAGTATTTGTGTGATTTTTGGATCGGATGGGTACGCCTATCCTGTATTTGTGTGATTATTAGAGCGGATAGGTACGCCTACCCAAGTTTGTATGTGGTTCTGCCCTAATATAGTGCTCCAGCTTGTAACACCCCCATTTTGACAAATATAGCAGCGGAAGCTAATCTGGGGTATTACTTCATAGTACAACAGTCATAATCATAGAAAACGAATCGTAAAGAGACGTTTTGGAAAATTTAGTTATCATTCATTTATTCATCAGAGTTTTACAAAAGAGAGGTCCCAAAATCTAGAAACATAAAGTTTGAATGATAATAATTTAGCCATCTTCAAGTTCGTGCCACTCCGTGCCAAAAGTTGCTTAATTTCCTAAGATAAACATGCTAAAAAGGTCATCACAATGGTTAAGTGAAATTCATAGGTTTATAATAAACAGTTTGAATACAAGTTCAATAGTGGGTTACGTTGTTATACACTCATAAGTGTAATAATTGCATATACAATTATCATGGAAAAACAATATTATTGCCCTAAGCTCATGACATCAATACGTTAACATGGAAATCACCGTAGTGACATTGGTTGAGGAACAAATGTCCTCGTGGAAAGGTAACTTGCCAAAGTTACCCATTATAATCAAATATAGTGCTATTGGTACCAAAAGTATAGGCACACCAACGGGAGTCGTCACACCCCGATAGATCTATCCACAATATTCGCGTTCACTCGCAAGTGACTAATGGTTCATGATTAAGAAATATTGGCAGTGGAAGGTACTTAGGCAATAATATATCTGGATAACATACATTTGGAAAAACACTTGCATTCATGGTTTAAGCATGTATCCCCCTCGCGGGTTTATAAAGTATTCAAAAGATTTAAAATGCGAGGCTATGAACTCACCTTAACAGGGAAATCTGATTGATGGCAAAAGTATATCAATGAAATGCGTCCGTATGGTAGTACGATGTTATCTACCCAGGCGGGGAAGTTCAGTATATCAAGTGAAAGTAAATAGCTTCGTCACGCAACCTGGGGTAATATGTCAAGTCTTAGTGTGATGGTTTATGTTTCAAAACTTCATAAAGTTTAACGTATTACTTTGATTTATTAATTGTGGAAATATTGCATCACTGTTCGGGCTATCATAATCCAGAGGCCATGTAGTATTGTTTGAGGAGCCAGGGCACTTTAAATCGTAAACCCAGCAAACTCGTCAAAACAAATACCCAAATGGAACCCCTCACATGAAATTCCCAAGTAACGTGATACG
>BQNB010069822.1:0-33350 GCA_026074375.1 Tanacetum coccineum
TTTTTCTTGAATTTTAATTTATTTTTCTATCTAAAATCATCGAAAAGAGGTTGAAATAACTAAACTTCTACATGGAGCAATCCCTCGTTGGCCTCTTCTTCATGTGTAACATGTTCCACACTAAGTTTTTATTACTGCGTTTAAGATGTTAGTTATATGTTTAACTTATGTCTAGTTTACAAAAGAAACTGGACAGGCTAACTCAACTCTATCACTTTTTTTGTTAAAAACATACAATAGCACACTACAACCAACATCTTTATAACAGAAGTTACAACAACTTTACAGTGCAAATTGCATACAACTGTATGGTGATTTTTTTGTTGTTAAAAACATAGAGTAGTATTGCCTTGTCTCCCCTAACCGTGACGGAGCATGCAATATTTTCATTACGCCAAATACCAAAAGGCCTCACAGTGTACGTAGCTGCAAAATCAACATCAATATCATTAACAACACTCAAGGTACTTTAAGAGCGTGTGTCAACAAATCAAATACCAAACAATTATATCAATTTCTCGAAACCCCGATTAAAACCCCACACCCACTAAATATTATAAAATTTATCTATTAGATAAGCTAAAACAATGAATTAATACCAAAATCGTTGTGTTTCGCACATCAACTATACCAATGAAACACTGAGAAACCCAATTGAAACCTCTGATTCACTTGACTTCGTCATGGATTTTTTTTAATTCTTAGATCATTCATCTATGTGATTGATGATTATTGTAGAAACCATCAAATTAGTTAAGGAATTATAGCAAATCGAAAACATCGAATCATTGTAATTGAACAATTAAATTATAGATTGATTCCAAAATCTTACCAAGTTATTCGGTCGTTGTTTTTATGGTCGATGGTTTGTAGGGATGTGGTGATAGTGTGTTTTGTGGGAGCGGTATGATTTATTATGCGTGTGTCGAGTGATCTTTTTAGCTTGTCCTTAGACATCCCTGGCCCTTACAAAATTGTGCCCGCTTTTCTCAAGTTTCATTCTTTTCGTTTTTGACACTTATAATTTTTTGTTAGTTTTTCCCCCAAATTATAAAAAAATGAATTTATAAGAACCTTTGCCAAATTAAGAAATATTTATATTTTATAATTAAGCATGCTAAACAAAATTTAAAAAATTACAAAGAATCTTTCCTTATTATGAAACAATCTTTTTATTTGAAATACGAAAGTCCCCACTTGGGGTTTTCCTTTACAAGATAAAAGATTAACACATACAGTATTTAATTGCAGTCATTAATAAAACTCTAACTATTTTACAAGTATCTGTGCTTTATGTATAGTTTTCGGTTTTAGTTTTTTTCTCTTTATCCAATTCTAAACACTAGCTACAAAACCTCAGCCGTCATAAAAATAGTTGATCATATAATTGCAGTTGAAGATTATTGTCGTCATAAAAAATAGTTGATCTTTAGAGGGTGTTTATGAATTAAAGCTGTCAACATTAAGTCATCTATTAATTAAACACGACTTAATAAAAAAATTAAACAAACAGGTTGTCTTAATGCAAAAGGCATTTATTTATAAAAAAATCATCTGAAATGTGTTTGTTTATGACTTAATTGAAAATGATGACTGAAAATACAAAGCAATAAGATATAGAGCCTCCATATTAAGGCATCTTTTATTTAAGCATGACTTAATTAAAATATCAAACAAACAAGTCGTAACTTTGTAGTGAGTCTTTAGAAAGTGTAACTCAGATGGTGTTTGCATTAAACTTAATTAACTTAATATAAAAAAAACTTAATTTATTAAGTTGGTTCCGTGAGAAGGAAAACAAATAGTCACGCCCTCTAAACAGAGTGACTACTATCATGAGCATAGCGTTGAGTCCAAGGTTGTTAAGATCACGAGTTAAATCGTAGGATTGTACGATCCCACGATCCCTTCAACAAAAAACTTGCAAGATCATTCTAGGATTGTGTGTATTTAAGATCGCACATAAGATGGTTGGATCGTCCGTAATAGGATCGACTCTCAATCTAATCTTACCAATTTGATGAGTTATCATATGATTTTATGCCAGAACCTAAGACTTGTATTTTTTTTTCTTCCTTGCTATTATATTGCTTTATAGAGTTAAGTACATTTTTGGTCCTCGTGATTTAGTGCATTATTAAACTACTTATCCATGAAGAGGTCTTCAATTCAAAGAGTTACCTGGTTTATAATTGTTTCACATGATGTTAAATGATTACCATTTTATTAGAGGCTCGTCAATTAAACTATTCGATAAACACATGATATATATTACTAAATTCTTTCTAATGATTTAACGATAGATAATTTCTAGCACCAACAAATTTAGCGCATGCTAATTACAAGCATCTCTTATTAAGCCTTATTTATTGAACATAGTATAACTCGAGAAAAGGACTTCACTTACATGGTGAAGGGGAAGTGCACCTTTGTCTCATAAACAACACCTGCAACTATAAAGAGAAAAGGAAAGCAACGTGTAAAATGACCCAAATTCATAACAAAAAATCACTTTGGATTACTAATCTTAAGACACTTTTTATATAAGGTTAAAGAAAAGTCACATAAATTTCAATTGAGGCATTTTCTCAAAGAGTTTGTGTGCATGTCATAACTCAATAACTCATAATGCACCCTTGCTCTTAAAATCTAAATATGCTTTTACTCTTGGTTAAGAAAACCAAAAAAAGCAATACTCAAACATAATTACTTGAAATTGAATTTTAACCATTTAACTTTGTCAAACTTAATTTCTCAGTATCATATTTTGTTTGGCTAAAATCAAATATAAGCAGTTTCATTTAGCTATAACCCAAAAAAGCTTTATAATATGTGGTTGAAACTCTATGTGACATTTCATCGAACAAAAAACAAATTATGCATAAAAGTTCAAATTAACATTAACAAAAAAAGATAGAACTTTTACCCGACCATAAACCATACAAAAAGAAGAGCGTGTTGATACCGAGATCTGAATCAACTTCAACAAAACAAACCTTAAGTGGGGGTATATATTCTCACAGGATTAGAATCCTCTAAAGTTGAGTCAAACATGATACATCATGTTCATCAATCACAAATTAGTTAATTGTATAAAACTTTTTCTTTTAATAAAAATTATGGGCCCACTTATTTATTTTCACTCACAATAAACTTAACATGATCAATCATGTTTGACCATAACTTTAGAGGATCTTTTTCCATTCTCACATGATGCCTAGCTTCACTTTACCCATGCTGTGTACCTAAAAATAATGTTTAATTTGCAAAGAGAAAAAAAAACAAAGTAAATGGTAATGTAATGTAAGAACTATAATGAAGATGAAATGAAGAAGACCCATATGAATAAAGCAACATACCGCTCAAAGGAAAAACTAAGGGTGCGTTTGGTTCGCAGAATGTTTTTGTTGGAATTGAAATGTGTTTGAGGAATTGGAATCTTAAGGAATTGGAATGTTAAAGAATTAGAATGTTAATGAATTGTAATCTGAAAGAATTAGAATTTGTGAAAACTATCGCGTGTTTGGTTGGAAAAAAATGAAATGAAAAAACAAATTATATAATTATATTAATAATAATAAATATAATTTAAAAAAAAAAATAATAATAATAATATAAAATTTAAAAAATACTATAATTTTTAAATAAATAAATAGATAATATTAAATAAATAAATAAATAAATAATAATAATATATTTTTAAATATATAATTAAATATAATTTTTAAATAAATAAATAAATATAATTTTTAAATAAATAATAAATATAATTTTTAAATAAATAAATAAATAATATAATTTTAAAATAAATAAATAAATATAATTTAAAAAAAATATAAATAAAAATTAATAATAATAATAATAAAATAATACAAAATAATTAATAATAATAATAATAATAATAATAATAATAATAATAATAAATAAAAAAATAAAAAAATTAAAAAAATAAAATTAAAAAAAAATAAAAAAAATAAAAAAAAATGATAATAATAATAATAATAATAATAATAATAATAATAATAATAATAATAAAAATTTATTTTTGATGATAAAAATATCAAATTCCATGGAATTATAAACTTTCCTTCCGTTTTAGGATGGAATGTTAATTCCACACATAAAGGAATTGTGTATTTCATTACATTAATTCCGCGAACCAAACACACTATGGAATTGGAATCAGATTTTGAATTCAAACATTCCGCCAACCAAACACGTTTTGGAATTGGAATCAGATTCCAATTCCATAAGAATGCTGAAGATTCCGCGAACCAAACGCACCCTAAATTAATCTGCATATGAAATTTGTATTTTGATATTTGAATTTTAGATATCTGTGCAAAAGAACCCATTTTCAATAAAATTGAAAATAGTTAAATAAAAAAAGAAAATTAAATGTAATGTTAATATTACATCAGCAAAACTTTAGTAGATAGCCTATTGTAAAGACACGTATGTCAAATCTCTATTTCATGATGTCAGCTTAAAGTGTGTTTTAATAGTATGTATAGATAGATTTCTATTTTTACTTCATTATAAATTTATAGGATTTTAAAAAATTTAAAAAAGTGGATTCTATTATTTCACTTAAATCCAAAAGATTTTCATATCTTCATCATCATGCACGAACAAATCTACACCCACTTTTCTTCGAGAAAATTACTGCAGAGACCCATTTTAAATGGAGTTCTCTTGCAGATGCCCAGAATATACAAGTTATCAAATCTGACCCTAGATGTCGCTCCATTTTGGAGAGATATAGTTATTTTGGAGCGATATACACGTGTTAAAATCTAACCTATACTCGAAATAAACTCAAAACCAAAAAGTGAAAGTGGACCCGCATATGCATATATCGCTTCATAGGTGGAGAGACATGCATTTTTTTTATTATAAATACGTTTAGTGGGATTGATATGCGTGCATTATTTATTGAAGGTAAAAGTGATTTGAATGGGTAATGTTAGTTTTATATTTTGAATTACATGGGGTGTTTCTTTTGTAGTAGTGATTTGAATGGGTAATGTTAGTTTTATGTTTTGAATTATAAATTCATAAATTATACTATAGAGTTAAGTACATTTTTGGTCCTTGTGGTTTGATGCGTTTTCACTTTTGGTCCAAAATTCAAAAAAAGTTTGGTTTTAGTCTAAAAATATATTTTCGTTCCACTTTTAGTCCAATTCCGTAAATTTGGACTAAAATTTTTGTACTAAAAGTGGAACGAAACTATGTCTTTTAGACCAAAAGTGTAACGAAACTATGTCTTTTGGACTAAAAGTGGAACGAAACTATGTCTTTTAGACCAAAAGTGTAACGAAACTATGTCTTTTGAACTAAAAGTGGAACGAAACTATGTCTTTTGGACCAAAACCAAACCTTTTTTGAATTTTGGACCAAAAGTGAAAAAACGCATCAAACCACAAGGACCAAAAATGTACTTAACTCTTCATTTTATCTGTTTGTAGCTGGCAATGTCCACATGGCCCACAATCTTAGATTTTTTGAGATAGTAGCCATAGAAATTATTTCTTCTACATTTGATGGTAGCCATGGAAAACTAAAATATCAAGATGCGTTGGACCACAATGGTTTTGTATGCCGTTAAAAATGCAACAACTGTTTGTACTTTGCACCAACCCCTCATACGTTGTTCTTTAACGACTACTAGCATTCAATAGTATGTGGTCTTCATTTCATTTTCACATTTGCTTGTTCTAGAGCTTGAAAACTAACAAGGCAACATGTAATATAGCATGATATCCATTGTATCGAGTTCATTAGATTTACGTATAGTATATTAAGCAAGCTTATATGCATACTCAAACATAGTTTTCCAAATAGTAGAGTTTGATACTTTATGTACAAGGGTAATAGTCAAATAATAATATGGAGATGTGTTGGACAATTACGACAATAAACTTGAAGTTTGATTGCGGACGCTAGATCGCGAGTTGTATCGAGCACAAGTAGCAACCTTTAAACGTAACTCGTTGAAGAACTAACAAACGAGAAGAACAAGAATACTTCAAGT
The DNA here is from genome assembly GCA_026074375.1 of Tanacetum coccineum. Taxonomy (NCBI): domain Eukaryota; kingdom Viridiplantae; phylum Streptophyta; class Magnoliopsida; order Asterales; family Asteraceae; genus Tanacetum; species Tanacetum coccineum. The sequence continues at coordinate 6,038 of BQNB010069822.1, forward strand.
CTAACCGTTACAAGGAAAGAATAAAGAAGAATGCACGTATTACGAGCATCACCCCCTCACCTCTATTTATACAGATGAGGGGATCGAATATCATAGCCTTAACCGACTAGAACATGGCTTGAACTTCCAGCCCACTCAAAATATTCTTAAACAAACAAGTCAAGTAAACATTACATAAGGACTCCCTAACACATACCCTAATCGACTAATACTCCTAACTAGAATTAAACAACAGTTTGCACCTTAGTGATAAGACTAGTTAACTGATCTCCATATAATACTTGAATTTCGGAGCTAGAACCACCTTTGTGAATGCGTCAAATGTATTATCTTCCGTGCATGTCTTTGCCACTTCTATCTCTTTAGAATCCACGATCTCTATGATCGAGTGATACCTAACGTTGATATACTTTGTCCTCTCATGAAACATTGGATTTCTTGAGAGATGAATTGCACCAAAATTATCACAATTCACAACCACTAACCTCAGGTTTACTCCCAACTTGATTCGTAGGCTTTTAAGCCAAATGCTTTCGTTAACAGCTTTCGTAAGCACCATTACTCTGCATTTGTAATAGATAATGCAACAACATGTTGCCTTTCCAACTCACAACACAATCATGTACCATAAATGCGTACCCGGTTATCGACCCACCGTTGTCAAGTTCTTTAGCATAATTTGCATCCACGAAACCGTCAACATCCACGTGCTTCCCTGTACTATACACTAGACCTACATCAGCAAGAATACTAACATCATACACAATATCCGGTCTAGTGCAAACCATTAAGTACATCAAACTACCTACAACATTCACATACTTAACCTTACTCATTCTTTCCACATCCCAGTCACTCGACAGACAATCTTTCAAAGATACCTTCATGTGTGCTCCAAATGGCACAGATACCGATTTGCCGTTATCCACTGAAGTTATTTAAAACTTTCTATACGTATCTCGACTTGCCAGACATATATCTTTCGGATGACTCCGAAGGAGTATATACGTCAACATGTCCCCTAATCTAGTATGATGTGGTCTTAGCCATGTTATGCTAGACTCATGTGTTTGTTGTAGCATGTTAAAATAGATATAATATCGAAAATGACATCCGCAAATGTTTCACCATTTTTATTTCAGCATATAACATGAGGACAAAGAACCAATAAAGTTAAATCATTATTGCAAGACATTGTACCAGTTTCCAATGGATTACAAAATCGTCCGTAGACATCAAACTCCATACGAAGGTTACAAGAGAAAAACGGATTATACATTTTGACCGTGAAATGAAACTTCATGAGCTTCTTCACTGAGCTTCTTGGGCTTTTGGATGCTTGCGGTGTTTAAGATGTCTTGAAAACAGCCTTCTCGACACAAATAAAAAGATTTGATTTAACTTTTAAGCACATTATCATATATGATATAATGTTAACTTTCAAGCAGTTTATCATATATGATATTATACACACAACTAGCTTTTCAAATAATAATATCAACAAAATCTCCATAAACGGTTGAAACCTAGCTTATTTCATATATGATAATGGTAAAGAAGTTAACTTTCAAGCAGATTATCATATATGATATTTATGAATATTGTACACATAAACTAACTTTTCAAATAATAAATATCAGCAAAAATCTCCATAAACGGTTGAAACCTAGCTTATATCATATATGATATATGATAATGGTAAAGAATTTAACTTTCAAGCAGATTACATATATTATATTGTACAGCATCAACTAACTTTCAAAACAATAATATCAACAAAATCTTCATAAAACGGTATGAAACCTACCTTATATCATATATGATAATAGTATATAAGTTATTGCAATCTTTCAGGCATCTTATCATTATGTGATTTTTCACTAAACACGTCATTTCGTCTCTAAAATCCAAAATATCAATCAACAACCATTTCTAAAATAGTGAATTTAACCTTCTAATCACATATTTCTTTCTCAACATCAACAAACCGATCTAAAGCTTACTTAACCACTATAACATCACCAATATCAAAATATAATCAAAATATCTTCATTAAAAAACATTTATAAACACAATAGCTTGATCAAAAAACAATAATATGTTTCATCACAAACTCTTATAAACATTGAGTTTCCCTATTTATGCATAAATAAACATTAAAAAAGTATGTAGAAAAAATAGGTGTATTTATACATGAATTTAAACGATTTTAAATCTTGTGTAGTCACAACGATATTTAGACGTTGAATCTTCATCTATAATCTTATCTTCATATTGCATCTTCAACAGGCATCATCAAAACTTTTTTCTTCCATTTTTTGATGCGATCGTGGCTGAATTTTTGATGTGTAGGGGGGTGTTATTTTTTTGATTAACTATGTGTTTTTGTGTGAGTTTATTTGAGAGAAAAGGTAAGTTCTTGGAAAAAGTAAGGGTGTGTGTGATTGTGGGATGGAGGTGGCGTAGTAAAATGACTGAGATGTCCCTCCACTTTTTTTTACTAAATTTTCTTTTTTTTATTTAATAAAAAGGTGTTAATCTCATCCCTTGATTGTTTTTAGATGGATGACTAAGATTTGTCCCCCAGTATCCAAGAAAAAAAAGGTATCCAATATAACCTCCCTCATACATTTTTGATACAAAACGACGTAGTATCACGCTGGGCCAAAAACATAAGCCTAAATTCCAGCCCAATGTAAAAAAAAACTTTCACCAGCCCAAATTAAAAAAAAATTACAAAACGGACCATCAACTTTTAACTATTTACGACTTTTTATAAAGTAAACTTTATTTATCAAATATATAGTGCATATCTACTGATTCATTCAGATAAAAAAATACCATCGGAAAGATCTTCGAATTGCGAACAAAACGAGCCCAATATTGCAATGCTTCTGACGTACGCACGACTTTATAAAAAATGTTGAAGTTTAATATAAATAGAAAAAAAGAGAATTTACAAAGCGGCCCCTCAACTTTTAACTATATTCATTCAGATAAAAAAATACCCGCGTAAAGATCTTCTAATTACGAACAAAACGAGCCCAATATTACAATGCTACCGACATATTCACTATTTTATAAAAAATGTTAAAGTTTAATATAAATAGAAAAAAATAAATAAATTTACAAACCGTACCCTCAGCTTTTAACTATTTACGACTTTTGTTAACCAAATAAGTAAAAAATAATATACTCGCCCCAATGACAAATACTCATTCAAATTCTTTGATTGTTAAAAAAATGCTTAGTGAAATAAAATACATGTGTTGCATACAAGTCAGCCCCGGCGCAACGGGCGGGCACATTCCCACTCAATATTCATTCGAAATCGATTCGCAAAAAAATTATGTCCCGCGGCAACGCGCGAGCAATCTTGCTTGTTATATACATTTACCGAATAAAAACACTAAAAAATCAAAATTGCAAATACTAACGAGTGACACATTTTGATACATAATATCTTATTCATATTAACTACATTACCAAAAAATTTATGTTCATTGCGTAGAGCTCATAAAAAAGAACACATATCACGTAAAAAAATATATCAAACATACACAGATACTAAAACATCGACCATGCACATAATCACTTTAGATTACTTTTTTTCTCTAAAACTAAACCCTAATCCCTAAAATACCAAACCCTAACCCCTAAAAAATTTACATTACACTTTTACCTTAAATAATGCACGCATATCAATCCCACTAAAACATATTTATAATAAAAAAAATGCATGTCTTTCTACCTATGGAGCGATATATGCATATACGGGTCCACTTTCACTTTTTAGTTTTGAGTTTATTTCAAGTATAGGTTAGATCTTGACACGTGTATATCGCTCCAAAATAATTATACTTTTCCAAAAGTGGAGCGACATCTAAGGTCATTTTTGATAACTTGTATATTCTGGGCCTCTGCAAAAAAACCCCATTTAAAATGGGTCTCTGCAGTAATTTTCTCCATTTCTTCACTCATTTCTTTCACTTACCCATTTCTTTGACTTATTTTTCTTTATAGTATTTATGCATCAATAATTATCTGACACCCATATATCTTCAAGCGAAAATTACATAAATAACCCGTTGGTTTGCGTGCTCTCCTGCAGTGAACCTGCAGTATTTTTTTTTCTAAAATAAACTTGTAAATCGCGCCCCAATGGTAGCGATTTAGAAAAAGAACACGTGTCGCCCAAATAGAGTAACATAAGATTGGCCCAACAAAATAATGCAATTATGCTTTTCGAACAACCTGTTGATGTATCAACCCCTAAATTATCGTTTTTCATCCGTAGGATAGGAACAAGCAAAAGAACCCGCGCGTTGCGGCGGAGCTAATTTTTTCCCGAATAATTTTTTTTACGTTTCGGGGGGTTTTTTTTGGGCGATTCGTTATGGCAGGGCTAATTTTTAATATTTTTTTTTTTGTATGATTCGGGGAAAAAAAAATTGCGTTGGGACGGGCTAATTTTTTCCCGAATATTTTCTTTTTTTGGGACGGTTTTGTAAAATTTTTTACGGGAATTTTTGTGTAAGAAAATCGTAAATAGTTAAAAGGTGAGGGTCCGTTTTCTATTTATTTATTTTTACTTTGGCCAATTTTAGCTATTCTTTACTTTGGGTGAGGATTTTTTTTTGCTAATTTTTCCGCGGATAATTTGCTTTTTTTGTACGATTCGGGAATTTTTTTTTGCATTGAGGACGGGTAATTTTTTCCCCGAATATGTTCTTTTTTTGGGAACGTTCGGATATCTTTTTTTTGGCCGATGAATGTAAAAAAGTTGTGAACAATATAAACTTGACGTTTTTTTGTTAATTTTTTACGGATTTTTTGTGTAAGAAATCCGTATATAGTTTTAAAGTTGAGGAACCGTTTTTGTTGTATTTTTTTATTACTTTGCCAGATTTTGGGCCACATTTTATGCGAATTTAAGGCTAGTTTTTCGACAAATGAGTGTGTATTAGTAATAACTTTTTTTAATATTGGCGTATGTTTGGGCCACATGATTAAAGTGATGTTTTTTTTTGTTATATTGATTTTTTTTATATAATGTTGTAACGTTTGGTGACCATATTCGATTATTTTAAAGTTATTAGGATATCGAAAATGTTTCCGCGGGTATTATTTTATATAAATAAAACAAACTTTTTGTAATATTTTTTTTTCCATTCCTAATTTGTGCTACAAATTTTAAAAAAAAAAAAAACAACGTGGCCCAAAACGGGATCCCTTACTGTAGCACGGCCCACTGTCTAATTTTTATAATTTTTTTGGATAATTTGGGGAAAAAAATTGCGTTGGGAGGGCTTAATTTTTTCCGGAATATATTCTTTTTTTGGACGGTTTTGTAAATTTTTATTTAACGGGAAATTTTTGTGTAAAAAATCGTAAATAGTTAAAACGGATGGTTCCCGATTTGTATATTTTTTATACTTAGGTGCCAAAAAAAAGATTTTAGGCTATTTTTGGCTAATTTGTTTCCCGGATTATTTCCTTTTATTGTAAGATTTCGGAAAAAATAAATTGGCGTTGGACGGGTTAATTTTTTCCCGAATATTTTCTTTTTTTGGGATGATTCGATATCTTTTTTTTGGGCCGATGAATGTAAAAAAGTTGTGAACAATAAAAACTTGACGTGTTTTTTTTGTTAATTTTTTTACGGGATTTTTTGTGTAAGAAAATCGTAAATAGTTAAAAGTTGAGGGACCGTTTTGTATTTTTTTTTACTTTAGGCCAGATTTCAGGCTAATTTTGGGCTTTTTTTTTTTTACTTCGGGCCACATTTTATGCGAATTTTAGGATAGTTTGTCGACAAATGTGTATATTAGTAATAATTTTTTTTTATATGGCTTATGTGTTGGGTCTCATGTTTAAAGTGTTGTTTTTTTTTTGCTATACGAGTTTTTTTTAATATAATGGGTTGTACGTTTGTGACCATATCGATTATTTTAAAGTAATTAGGTATCGAAGATGTTTCCGCGGGTTTTTTTTTTATCTGAATAAATCGGAACTTTTGTAATATTTTTTTCCTCCTACTTTGTGCATACAAATTTAAAAAAAAACAAAAACTAAATAATTAAAAAAAAAAAACTTTCATTTTTTTCTCATATATGGGCCGGCAGATTTTTTAATTTCTTTACTTTAGCCCAAATTTTCTTATGGGATGGCAGTAAAAAAAAAATTTACATTAACCCAATTTTTTGGCCCGAGTCCAAGACGGCATCGTTTTTTACCGTGATTGTGTATACTTATAATGATCACCAAAGAGATGGTATGTCTCTAGGGGCGGAGCCAGAAAAAAATTTGAGAGGGGACAAATATTTTTTTACAACAAAGAGATAACCAAGACATGAAATGGGTAGTTTAACATTTTTTAGTATCCATTATGTCTAACCCTTTTTCATTTTAATGTGGCATCTCATATTTATGTATTTATTAATAATAAACTTTAAAAAAATTACAGTAAATACAAAGTTAAGAAAAATTATAGAAAAATTTTTGAAAGAAATGATTCAAAGGACACACATTTACTTCTCACCCCACGTGGTCTTGTACTACAAAAGACAACAAATGTACTTAGCTTTTTTATTTAATACTTTTTGTTTTACTATTCTTCTTCCTTCTTTTTCCTCCATCTTCTTTTCACCATTTCAAACAAAAAACATGCTCAACATTCATAAAAGTTGCCTAAAGTCTGATTTTGAGTTTCAATTTAAATGAGAAATACGTTTTTTTGAGGGAGCAAATTACAAAAATATCTCAAATACTCAAAAAGTTAACACTACAATTTTTGTTGGTGGGGGGGCACTTGCCCACTATAACATTTCACATTTTCAGGTCATTTCCCGACTCAATTATTTTCATTATTTATTTTTAGTGTTTTACGCGTCCGCTTTTAATTATTATCTTATAGCTAAATCGCGTAAACTAAAAATCATCATCCAACGTAAACGGACACCAAACAAGTTAAAGTTTACATCAAAGCAAGTGTTATATGATTATTAAAGTATAATTATAAACCTTTCATATTTTATTTTTATAGGTTACGTAAAACATTTACGTTTCGCAATAAATTACATTTAGACATGCCTGAGAAATACCTAGACTTATCTAGACTCAAACCAATACCCACTTTTATTCCCTAAACACAAAAATTGTACAAACTTTGTGTCCATTAAGCCTATAGACGGTTATGATTAAACATAACACAAACATAAGGCAAACATTATATACTTTTTTAGTTATTAACCAACTTAAGTACATAGAAGCTCATATATCAAACATTGCTAACTCATGTGTACCGTTTGTGTTGGGGGGGGGGGGGCCTAACTTCAAATCATAGGCGTCCAATGGTGTGGGAAGGAGCAAAAATCACTTACATACCCTTACAACATGTACCCTTAACCCATAGCATACCATAGTTAGTTTAAGGTTAAGGAAAACTTAAACACTAGCACACTTTGCCTTGTTTTTCTTTCATTTAACCGTGGGGCACAGGACCATAGGGTAATATCACACCAAATCTTGGCTAGATCTTGTACAACATAGGATTAATTAAGGCAATGTACTTAACAAATCTTATACAAGATTGTATCTTGTGTTTCTCTCTCTTTAGCCAACTCGTCACCCACACATACAACCTAACAAATCTTGCATAATCTTGTACATCACCAAATTCATTAATACTTGTACTTAAACAAGCTTGAACTTCCCTAAAAACCACCTAAGCATGTACTTAAACTACTACTCCTCTCTAGCAACAGGAGAACATGGTTTAGGAGTGTATAGAGAATATGTTTTTTATAAATAGGAAGACTCACAACTAAGAGTGTTTACACACTCACACATTTAACAACACTCTAGCAAAAATTATCTTTGTCCTTGCTTTCGGGTCATACCACAGCCGAGACACAACTTGCACAAACACGACACCACAACTCACAACAAAAGGGATTACCCCATTAAGGTATCACCAGTGATCAATAAGCTAGAGTTTTATACGTTTATGTTTTGAAAACAAGGAAGATTCGGGTTTAAGCTTAGAACTGGGATATACCATTCGGGTTTATTACTACACCACACGACACTACCCTTCAAGAAGCTAGGACCCTTGTAAGTGTCTTAGCTTGTGTTCATACTTAAGTTTCATGTTTGCTTCATGTGTCATAAGACACGGTTATTATGTGTTAACAAGCTAAACATAGGTCGTGCCTAGCATGACACAACCCATGTCCACGTCTTATAATATACAGCATATATAGACTTGTGTGGTGAACCAAAAGCCATAAGGCACGTAACAAAGATCTTGTGTATAAGCATGAATATTTAAACATGACATGCACACGTAAAATATTTAGCCAAGAGGTTTGATAACTCGTTTGGAAACGGAAACACTTTCATAACACGTATCATAATACTTAACAACTCGTCTTGCTCAATAAAGGATGTGTACACTATAGTATATGTGAACTATGGTTATTTGGGATATGTCGAAATAAGTTAGCAAGACCATAGCCGCGTCTTGTTATAACACCCCGCGTTTTCAGGTCATATTCTGACTTCAATAACTCCATTATTTATTTGTTTTATTTGTTGGGCATTTGCACGTATGCTTTTAACATAAAATATTTAGCCAAGCCTTCTACGTATAAACCTCTATACCCGGTTCCATACTTATACGTACATATACATTTCCAAACCTTAGTCAAGACATTCAAATAACTCGGTTAATACTTCATTAAATTATAGAACCATGTATATTTTTCACGACACTCATTGAGTCTTTGCATGAGCCGTTCATACTCGTTATTTAAATTACTTTCGCGACAAGAGAAGTTGTGCAATCACGCTCATTTAATCAAAGTAAAAGTACTTGAACCAAACATCACCAACATGTTAACTTAAATAAATTAAGGAGTAGAAAGTCTAATATATATATGTATATATATATATGTATATATATATATGTATATATATATATGTATATATATAAATAAAATATAATATATAATTAGTATATATATATATATAATATATAATATAGAAATCCCACAATTAGCTATGTTCGACTCATTTTTTTTACAAACCATACACGTTTCCTTTGTTTCAAATTTAGAAAATATTCACAAAGACCTTGACTCCTTTTATCCAACATATAAAAGCCCATCACTCTTTTCTATCAAATCCACAACATCTCGTGAAGTCTAGCAGCCATACTCCTTTGGTTTTTCCTTCACGTTTTGCATAGTATCTCCCTTTAAATCACTATTCTTTGACCAGGTGAAACCCATGAAATTTTACCATAATTGTCACTATACAAACTTGTGATGCCCACTTTTGAACTTCTCTCTTACCCTCATAATCGGTTATATAAACCCAAACAAGTAATGCTCTTCACAAGATTCAACGCATACCACATTTCTCAACTCTCTCAAACCTTAAAACCTTGGATACCTGCTGCATTCGATCCATCCACAACGCAAAGAAGTCCACCATTATACCTTACATTCTTTATTATACCCATAATCTTAAAAATCCTAAACCCTACTCATCTTCTTTGGGTTTTGTTTGAACGAGCATCCAACAAGTTAGACGAGGCAACAAGTCATTATTAGTACGAGTAAAGAAAAGTGGGTTAGACGTGTAACTTATCAAGAGGGGGACGACTTGTGTATAACGAGTTTAGGGTTCTTTTTTTCATTGGGTTAAGTTTCGGTGCACATCACCCTTCGCGTCACTGTGAGTTCACACTTTCATTCTCATTGTTTTAAATTGCATATTTTCGTCATAGTTGTGCTTGAATAATCTCTAAAAATGAAACCCATGTTATACACAAATGTACGCCATTTTTGTGACTTGGTACATTGCGATCAAGCAAGAACAAAAGACCATTATCGTTAAGTTATAACTTGTAGAAAAACACTTGGGCATGCGCTGTAGGCAATCGTGTACCAAAACCCTCTTTAAACCACCTCTTGATGTACATTTTTTTGTAATAAGTGGCTGTTTTGGATCGTGGCCATTCCTAGAGTAAGATGCAACTAATAAACGCTAAAATCCCATAAAATACCAAAAGTTAGTTCAGAATTAATAGTTGACCCGAATAGCTCTATTTAGCAACCCGCATCACTGAAAATGATTAGGAAACGAGTAAGTTATGGCCCTTTAAAAACCCTAGGAAATTCATGCGTGCCTTGCCCTTTTCTTGCAAACCAGCCAGCATAACGACTTTGTGGAATTATTGTGACGTTTTTGCTATAAGAAATAACGAAACAAGTTTTGTAAAATAGAGTCCAACGAGCTAGCTTTAATTGGGTATAGGAATCACTAAGTTTCGTTTAGTAACCAGCCCGCAATTCACGCTTAAAAGGACATGCTCATCACTGGTGTCGACATTCTGTCGAGCACCTTGTGTGCACTCAGCCACTATGCACAGCGTGCACCCCCACATTCTCGAACTGTTTTCGACCTAGATAATGACCACATCATGTGAAACTTATAAAATTTCGACCCTGTAAGACTTAATTATAAATTCAACAACTAGTAGTTTATGATAGTAGGCCTATCAAAGATTATTTTATAACTTGAATCGTCGAAATTGGTTAAGTAACAAAGAAGTTAAGAGGTCTTAAAGTTGAATAACAAAAATCAATATCCTTCCACTATATTAAGAGTAGCTAGCAAGACAATTTTTACTCAAGGCTTTTGCGACACATTTGCCAAACATAAAAACGAACCAAGAACCGTCATTAGAAGTCTAACGTGCCATTTGTAACTAAAAATGAGAATTGATTATCGAGTCCATAAGTCAATGGTAAAACTCCGAGTCATAAATCATAAAACTTAATTATATTTTCGCTCTTTTAATTAAGTTATACACCGCTATTTCGTTTAATTAAATTACGCACTTAGAGACCAAACTAAGGACTGACCTAAACTAATATTTTAATGTATATACGACCTAGTTTTCCTAAATGTCTGAAGTCGCAAACTACATATTTATGGTTTGACCGCGTTGATCCGATAAAGTGATCATTTTAATCAAAGAACTATTTTCAAACGTCATTATTTTAAATAAAGCTCAAGCACGCACTAGGGACAGGACTACAAGTATTCATATTATTATTTTTCGCCTAGTGAATATATGTTACTTATCCATAGATTGCGGATAAAAATCTTTTTGCATCATCTCTCGTGCCACTACCTTACTATTCCGTTATCATAACTTGAGGTGAGTTTATAGTCCCCACTTTTATATTCTTATTGTTTATCAAATCTCGGGGATGAGATCATGTTTGTTTTCAACATGGATGCAAGTACATTTTAAATTCAAAAATTACGAGTTTGCCTGAGTAGCTGTAACCCACTATGCCCATTATCATGAACTGTTAATTGCATGGATGTGATTGTTAATTGCATTATGTGAGCGTGAATGTTATGAATAGATCTATTTGGGATTAACATCCCCGTTCGGGCAAGTAGCGCTTGCTAGTTTACCGGTTGGCCGGAAACGACGAACGTATACCATTTGGATTCATGGATGTTACGGGTTGAACATCTACATTGGGCAAAGTCATTTATGTGTATTTTAAATACATACATTGTTTAGCTTCGGTGTCATGAGCTCAGTGCATTTCGTATAATTTGTGTATTGTTATTCGTTACTCTATTACAGGAAAATCTTGCCATCCGCTTCATTAAATTTATAAACCTATAGATTCACCAACATTATTGTTGACAGTTTAAACATGTTTTCTCAGGTCAATAAGGTACAAGTCACGGATACATTGGCTGGTCGTCATTTGGAGTCACATTGTCATAAGGATTTGCATGCATTACATTTTGGAATATTGTTATGTTGTGAAATCTTTATTATTCAAGATAAACAAGTTAAGCCCATGAGCTTTTTGTAACGAACCATTTATGAAGTCCAATGTATCAGATTTTAAACGGCCCTTATAAGGGTCGTTCTCATATCTTGTGCTATTGATCTATGAAGTAATACCCCCGGAACATCATATTCCGCTGCGACCCATTTTGGGGGTGTTACAGATTGGTATCAGAGCCAAGGCTATAGAGAACCAGGTCAAACGTTTTTAATTGGTCTATAGCCGTTTCCAAATATTGTGTCATTCAAAGATTTTTCAAAGGGACATGCATACATTACTTAGATTGCATCTATGCTTACATGTCATACATCATTGTAGCAATTGCTTACATGGGTTTTATACGTGTTAGTACTTCATTACGTATATTACCGCTAGTATTATATAATATACTTATACAAGTGATATTATGATTACAGATTTGCCATGTCTTCCGACGAGCTCATCCACTGTACCTATTCACATCCGTATCTTCTGGTTCAAGCGAGCCATCAGCATGGGGCATTCCACTCGTGAATGCTGGCGAGATCCCGAATGTAGACCCATACGAGGAGGTCGCTCAACACGGACAAGCACACCCACTGTCACCTGCTTATGTGCCGGACCCTATGGAATTGGACGAGCATGTACCGCTGTATGTTCCAGATCACCCAGAGCACCATGACTCATCAGAGGAGAACATGCCGGTCGAGGATCAGTCTGATGCTGAGGACGCTAATTCACATGGATTCCTGGCTGACTCGGATTCGATGGAGGATGATACTGATGCAGGTTCGATTGATTACCCAGATGAGCCTGAGGATGGCGAGGATGATGACGAGGATCCCGAGGAGGATCCTATCGAGGAGCATGAGTCCGAGGAGGGAGAAGCTAAGGAAGACGAGCCCTTTGAGGATTCTGACGGGACTGAACCATTTGAGGAGGATGAGACTGCTGCTACACCACCTCCCACCAACCCTACCTATGACCAGGCACCACTGGGTCATAGGGCAGCCATGATTCGCATAAGAGATGACATCCCCGAGGAGGTTATGCCACCTCGAGGGAGATCAGTAATTACTGCTCCCCCACTTGGTTGTGATATAGCAGAGAGTTCTGCTGCTGCCGCTGCTAGAGCACCTAGAGGTCAGTATGATTTTGTTGATGCAGTTGTGACAGGACAGGGTTTGGTTAATAGTCCTGGTCATAAGGCCCGGACTATTGCTAGAGCTGCAGACAGAGCAGAGGATGTTGGTTATGCTAGAGCTCTACAGGCTTCTGAGCATAGGATGATGACTTCCATTGAGGAAGTTAACTTGAGGGTCAGCTACCAGGTACAGGCTCGCAAGCGGGAGAGTGAAGATTTCTATACACAGCTTCTTGATGCACAGACTGACCGCAGAGACATTAGACTTGAGATTGATGTAGTGAGAGGTCAGAGGACTGCTTATGAGACAGAATTACAGGAGGTACGCCAGGCTTACCTTAGGTCTGAGGCGCAGAACAGGGCATTATTGGCGCGACTTGAGACACTGGAGACTCACATGACTCGCATGGAGTGGCAGCGCCAGAGAGCTGAGGATGATGCAGTCAGGCAGATTATGCGTACCCATGTGCTAGAGGCTAAAGCTCGGATTGATACGGTGGAGGATACCGGTAGTAGCTGTTAGTTGTACTTCTCATTTCTAGTTACTTTGTATAGTCTATTAAGTGTTATGGGTAATTCCCAGCTAATAGACTCTAGGACGTATTTTCATTTTCTGTACTAAGATCATTTGTGGTCATTTTGTATCCAAACAAATCATGTACGACCCGACTTTATGTTATGAAATATTAACGAATGATGTTATGGTTGATTTCATGTTATTTTTTTTTCTTTGTGTGGTGGTGTAGTTATCATATTCATTTGTATCAACATTGTGACTATATCTCATGTACATTGTGTTCTTGTGATTATTAGAATCATGCCTGTAACAAGACAAGGAACAAACGACACCATGACTCCAGAATCCATTCAAGCTATGATCGATCGGGCAATTCAAAGAAACTCAACTCAGGATGACGATAGCCAAAATTCAGGAGGAGGAATCAGAAGGCCTGTGCAACCCGCACGTGTCTGTACCTATCCTGACTTCATGAAATGCCAACCCTTGAACTTCAAGGGAACTGAAGGCGTTGTTGGCTTAAATCAATGGCTCGAAAAGATGGAATCAGTATTCCACATCAGCGGTTGTGCCATTGAAAATCAAGTGAAGTTTGCTACCTGTACTCTGCTAGGTGCTGCACTAACCTGGTGGAATGGTCATGTGAGAACCTTAGGTCATGATGCTGCCTATGCTATGACTTGGGGGACTTTCAAGAAGAAATTGTCGGACAAATATTGTCCAAATGGTGAGATCAAGAAACTCGAAATTGAACTGTGGAACCTTAAGGTCAAGGGAAATGATGTTGCAGCTTACACTCAGCGTTTCCAAGAGCTAGCCTTGATGTGCACCAAATTTCTTGCTGATGAAACTGCAAAGATTGACAAGTACATCGGTGGTCTTCCCGATAACATTCATGGAAATGTCATGTCTGCAAGACCCAAGACTCTTGACTTTGCTATCGTTTGCTTGTCGAGTTGGCCTAACGACTTTGAGGGATCAGGTAAACTCGCGTACTTATGCGGGAAAAGGGGGAAAAGATAGAATGATAAAACAAGAGGAAGGCCTGGCTCTATAAAGATTCGGCAAGAAAACAACCTCAACAAATAAATCCAATAAGAGGAAAAATGTCGGAGCAAGGGCGTATACACCAACTGGCCCTGGTGAAGAAAAAGAAGTGGTCTATACTGGGGGGACCTAACTTTGTGCACCTAGTGTAATTGACCACCATATGGGGGCAATGTGCATCCCATAGTGTGTGGTGGGACCTAAATGCAAACGTGGTTTTATGGCCATGCTACCACTGATTGTCGGGTCAATACATTTATTTGCTGATTATAATCTATCTTAGGGATTAAAGCAATGGTGATCTTGTTAAATCCTAGCTCATGGAGACTTTACCCACTTACTACTTAATGGCAATTCATACACTAGTAGTCCACTAACCAAGTCTTTACCAATTAATTAAGAACATACTCGTTGATCCCAAGGTCACCTGTTGGTCCAACTAACCTCACAATCTAAAGGCAAAGATAGGTCATTATTTTTGATCCTATTGGTCTAGATGTATAAATCACTATATGGAGAGCTATCCTGGCATCTAGATTACTTGGTTCGTATCACTAGATCCAGTTGAATAATAGGTCACATACAAAAGCACGTAAACAAGTATAAATTGATAAACATAAACAAGCAATCAATGATAAATTAAGCAATCAAGATAAACAAACCAAACATTAAGATCTTCATAATAATGGCTAATACTCAAAGGTATTAGCCTTTAAGTATCATAATTAATACAAAATTATTTATTTAGCCAAGGTAAACAAACCGAGTTAATGAATGATACCAAAAACTAAACGATTATAAGAGTGTAAGAAATTACACGTTGTCTCCTATGTAATTAATCGCGTTGCAAGACCTCTTCTTCTCTTTTTCTCCTCTGAAAATCGACTTTTGTGGTTTAGCTATCAAGAAAATGATTTAGCACACTTAAAACTCATTTTTGAGTTTTCTATTTTTAGGGTCTGGAATATGGTCGATACGGCGTATCCAAAGTCTTAGATACGGCGTATCGGGGGATTCTTAGAGTAGGGACCACGTTTGATATCTTCCAGAATATTCACCTTCTATAACTTGAATACGCCGTATTGCCTTCTTCTGGATACGGCGTATTGAATCTTATTTCCTTTGTGGTCTTTGGTGAGTGCATGCACATATACGCTATATCTTCCTTGATAGATACGGCGTATTGGTTGTCAGAATAGTAATCTTTAAATTATCTTCGTTTAATCTCCAGAATGCGTGCCTTTTGGTTAACTTTTACCAAGTACTCCATAATTACTGCAATTCTTAAATACAAATGATTAAGTAACAATTCTTTGTAATTATTATACAAAATCGGTTAATTACATGGGATAAATGATGCTATAAAATAGACGTTATTTGATGTCATCAAATATCCCCCCACTTGAATCCTACTTGTCCTTAAGTAGCCTTTAGAAGTTTGTGAAAATGTATCCCTAAAGATTTTCCGTTTAAGCATTTATTTGATCTATTACAAGTACACAACCAAACACCTCACGAAATAGGAAGATGAAATCACTCAAATCACTCAACTAATCTATGTGGTAACATGTAACTAATTCGCTTAATTGCTCAGTCGTAACCAGTATTCTATCATAGGCTTGGAAAGGATACACATCTCCACCACTAGAGCTAAGGAGTAACAAGTTTATAAAGGTAAAATGGGATTTTATTATAAGGCTTAGGGTTGATCATTCTACAATCTTTCACCAAAAGTATCACACCAACAAGGCAGCTGAAGCACACATACATGACCGTAACGACGGAATAGACATGTGTGTTCGATCACATCCTCATTCGAGTTTAACCAAGGGTTAGGATGAAGAATGATATAGGGTAAGGATCTTCTAACTTTCACCAATAGTAATAAACCAACAACGAAGCTGAGACATGTATACATGGCCGTAATGACGGAATAGACATGCATGCTCGTACACATCCTCATTCACGTAAAACGCATGGGTAATGATTAGGAAAGGGAAATAAATTGTTGTTAAACAAAAATTACAAAACAAATAGACAAGGTCCAAGATATAAGTTGCTAGAAACTTTTTCCCGACCGTTACCATGATTAAGACCCAACTATTTACAAATGTCTTGATCATAGATAAAAAAACAACAAGCTAAGTTAGCGTTCCCGTAACGGTCAACTTCCCAATCATCCCATACTTTACATACTTTACAAGGAATTTGGAGATATCGTCCACTTTATACAATACTCTACATCATTGACTTATAAGACGTATCAACAAATAATCGATCCTTCATATAATTCCTTCGGTCTTTGCTTTTGCGAAACGATTATCTTCAATCTTTCCTTCTCTTTTTTGTTGCGATTTTTCTAAGTTTTACTATTTTTTTAACACTATACTATACTATGAAACTCGGTGTAATTTCACCATCTTCATGATCATAATAACTCCTGATAATTCCTTCGATAATTCTTCATTCTTCGGATGTACCAATAATTGTGTTGGTAGTAAAAATACATGAGTTTTGACTACTTTATACATTCCCATTTGCAATGTGCAAATTTCTTCCTAACCGTTCCAAAGATAGAAAATTGACACAACACTCAGGAAATACATACTTTACACTTTAAGCAACTAGCAACTGATAAATGGACTTAATCTAACAGGGTAGGCTAAGGTGTAACAAAACAAACAGTTGGTGTTATTCCTAAAGGATTGGCTCTACGGGTTGTTCTAGGGGTATCTTACTCTTAAGATGAGAGTAAACAAAGGGTTAATACAGGGATTTAACTAACCAGTGTAGTTAGTTAATAAACAACATGTATAGGCTTTTTGGGTGTAATCCTAAAAGTTTACCAATTTAAACAAGTTACTCCATCTAAATCCATAGTACTCATTACTGTGATCTCAAATAGATATACCAAGCTAAATTCTAAAGTCTACAACATCACCGGCACACTCATATTTTGTGGAATTTGGGTAAACATTTAGAAACGGATAAGGTTAAATCCTCACAATATCTAATAAGGGTTATTGTGTGCAGGTTATGTATCAAGTAATTTCACAAAAGTATGCTTGAATTTTTTTTAAATTTAAGTATAATTCAATTATTTTAATGTGAAAAATATGACAAGTATGCATTCTAATTCATATCCCCCCACTTGAATTATACAACGTCCTCGTTGTATAGATAAAACATTAAAAACGGGAATTAAAAGAATTAGAATGAGAAACTCCCCGGATATTTTTCTTGGTAGATTCTCGATGTAGATTTATTGAGCAAGAATTCATGTTGAACAGCCATCTTGAGGTTTCAAGACTCCAACATTTCAAAAATTTCCAGATCGTAGATTCTCCACCAACATTGTCGATTTCTTTTCTTTCAGCGAGGTCCTGTGTGAATTATAGGAAAAACATGCAAAATCCTATCTACGGTTAATTTAAATAAGCTAAACAAACTGTACAGGAAACCAATACGTCGTATTCATAAACTGGAATACGCCGTATCGAGAAACTTGTGAAAACTATCTAAATACTGTTAATTTAAATAAGCTAAACAAACTGTACAGGAAACCAATACGCCGAATCCATAAACTATTGAATACACCGTATCATGTGCATGTATACGCCGTATTGACAGAACTGTCAATAATGTTTTAAAGTGCATAAAAAAAATAAAGGACTGATAACGTCCAGACATTCAATACGCCGTATGGTATGGAGCGGATATGCCTTATTGATGTCTGAGAAGACAAACTCGGTAAAAATAAATAACAATCCGGGTTGTCTCTTGGGAAGCACTTTTATTTTAGCTAGTCTTTAAGTTAGACTTTTCTTGAGCTGTCTTTACTCTATCTCATGCTAAATAACTCATGTAATAATCATAAATGTAAATATACTCAGTTAAGTTAAATGAGGTACAAACTATCATTTATAACATGAAACTCACCTTTTTTCAAGGGGAAATTTTTCGCTTTATTACATTATATTACTTGCAATATCTCATATGCAATATATCCTGCATAACTTAAAGTTAAAACGGACACAGCAAAAAACCTTCATATGGAAATCCTATCTCAATATATGTCAAGAAACATCATAACCTATGTCAAGTCAATATCATAATATCATTATAACAAAGTACATTATTCCTATAATGTACCATTACGCAGAACTGTTATATCAAAACGTACCTATAAACCGTTATCGAATATCTCAAAACCCTAATTCCGATGAATGATTTAACATCTAAAGTGAATGCACAAGCTACTAAAATTCATATGTACAAGAAATATAACATCTCATTTGAAATAAAAATCTCTTAAGAAATCAAAGTACAAGTCCTCTAAAAGCTCAATGTGCAAGTCATTAAGCATGATCTCTAAAATAGCCGTTTAACCTCCGTTTTCATCCTAAGTTCTTCACCACCACTTTGTGCACAAGCTACAAACTCATAATACAATGTATAAACCCAAAATATTCTATTATAAGCTTCATACATCTTTTTTATACTACAAAACCCTAATTCAAAACCCTAAACCCTAAAACCAAGCTAGTTTCTAAACCATGACCTCTTTCTTGATTTTTCCCATATAACCTAAACAATAAATACTTAAATAAGTTATAATAACATAAATTAACAACATCACTCATCAAATTCATCATCATTTCAACATTCTAACCATCAATTATCCAAGAAACGAAACCAAAAACCCTAAAATTGTACACTGATTATAATTTTGGACTCCGTTTACTTCATTTTTCAGACCATCTCATTCCAAGTAAGCAACCACGATCATTGTAAACCCATAATAAATTAATTTACAACCCTTTATCTACATATAACCATCCTTTCTTCAACAATGTTCGAGAATTACAAAGCTAGAAAACCAAAAAGCCTAATATGAACCCTAATTCCAGCTACCACTTATTCTTCAATTTCAGAACCTATTTAACTTAAACCTAACTACCAAACATTACATTAATAATACTTTTTTATATAAGCCCTAGGATTTGTATTCCATCATTCCTAAACAAGAGAAAAGCAAAATATAAACCAAGAAAGTCAGAAAACCCAAAACTTCCCTAAGCAATACCCGGTGACCTTCATTTTCTTCAATTCTCATCCATTTAAACCCAAACCAATTGCTAATATTTGCTAATCATTCCTATATCAGAACCTGGCTACATATATTAACTATCCCTTATCATTTATACATGAATATAAATGCTTGAAAACTTTATGAAAACCTCTTTGAACCCCAAAACAGACTCAACCCCTTTCATACTCAATTTTGACCCATTTCAAACTATACCAACGTGCAAAAAACTTAATGTGAACCAATATCTAGAATCCTTTAAGCAGCTATTCACCTACTTAGACCACTCCTTGGTCAAAATTGAGAGCACAAGGCCTCTCTTTTGCTTACTTCAGCCTCGGCAAGCACCAAACAACAACCAACTCATCAAAGCTAGTTTAATAGACCTTCCACACTTCATCTTCTATCTTATACACAACATCAACCTAACTCTACTAGTTTCAAGAGACCAGATCATAACCCTTTGCATACTCCTTATACCTACAAAAATGGGTATAAATAGGGGCTGTTGTTGTGTTCATTCACTCGCACTCCCCCATCCCTTCTCACTATAACCCATAAAGCAGCAATGCTTTGCTCCCCATAGAAAGATCCTAGGATCATAAAAAACATTCAATAAGCAAATCTCTGAACAAATGAAAGCCCCCGGAGTAAAGATACAAGGCATAACGAGTGAATTACTACCTGAAACGACCCAATTCTAAGCTATAAGCTCAAACAGGTTCTCTAACTTATCTTCTGCATTCATAACGTCATAATGTTATATTATACTTGCTAAAATCATAATAATAAAGCTTTGAACTCAAAAACCAAGTGTGTATGCCTATTTTGATCCAAAACCGTATGAGACACCTAAAACCCTAATTTCCATTTTTACTTAAACTATGGATCTAAACTTGTAAACTATGTGTTATAATCCAATCCTAATAAGCTTATATAATGTTAAAATAAGTGTTTTGATAAGTCATAAAAGAATTTAATCTTAAAACCCGTGCGTTTTCATTTTAAAACCCTAATTTGACCCGTTTTACTTCCTAGCTTAACGAATCGTTAATTTAAACTTGCGTTATCTAAAATCTTCATATTTAGTTTACTATAACTTATAAATGTCTATTGAAATGTTAAAATAAGCTTGCATGGCAATTTGGACATGTTTTGTAATTATAATCCATGCAAGGGGTATATATCATAAATTTCTGAAACTTATAACTAAAAGGACTAAAAGTGTCATTTTATTAAAGTTATAACTACAAAGGTCTATTATGTCACTTTTTAAAGTCCAAGGTTTATTTTGTATCTCAATAAAAGTTGAAGGACAAAAGTCATAAAAGTGCAGACCCCAAGGGTTTATTTGCAATTTTTCAGAACCCTAGGGTCTAAAATGTAACATTTTGAAAAAAATGTAAAATCATATCCAAATCATTATATGTCATAACTTTAACTAACGCTCCTCGTGCTTAACATCTCCAGATATTGAATAAAATGCTTAAAACTGCTTATGTTCTAATCATTATATCTCATCATCAAAGTGCTTTCAAAAATCATGTCCACATCATATTTCCCCGGATCTTGAATCATACTACAAACTACCTACGGGAGCTTCAATATTAATACCGTTTCATCTTCTGGTATTTACGTTATGTCTGAGTTCTATAGGTTTACGATTGTTAAAAGTGCCCTCAAAGCTCCACACCTATACCTGAAATGCACTCTTTCTGAATTTATGATGGCCCAGACAGGTGTTATGATCCACATTTCTAATCAAAACCGACACTCAATCTAAAATCTTACATATTCAATCACACTCAGAATTGCCCTCAAATCCGCCAGGTTGCCCGTAGACGAAGCCGTTCACCTTCATTTCATATCACATTTGCTATCAATTTCCCTTCACTGTTTTCAGTGAGACATACCCTCACAAAGCAATTCAAAATGCCTTTTTTTATATTATTGTTTTTTTATATTTTTAATAAACCGCAAGGGAGGCTACTGCTACAAACATACATGCAATTATTTCGTAAGCTATTTTTCCAATAGTACTATTGCCATAAATAAACTTGCTTTTGTATTTACGCTCCCTCATGAATCCTATAGCAACACGTTAATTACTCTCCGTGTATTAAGACCTCGAATGAAGTTAAATAGATTCAATTATGGACTAGGATCTCCCCGTTTTGTGTACACCACCTTACGTGTAAACCAATGCTAGCACATCATATAGAACTCCACGCGAGGGTATCTTGGACAAAAGGTACCCGCCGGGGCTACTAAACGACACCACCCTACCCTCAAATACTTGAAAACTATAACTAAAGAACAGGCAATATCGGATCATTCGAGCTAATGAAAATAATAAATATGTTTTCATTACTAGGGTGTATCTCAACTACCCCAAATAAACTCGCATTTGCATTTTCAATTACTAATATACACTAAACCCTATGGACTTCACTCAAACCTTGGATTGACTTTTTAGCATGTTTACCTCAGGTATCTATTGACACGTATGGTGAAGAGACATAGAAGATGGAACAAACTTATCATTCACATTTTGCGAAAATAACAGCATGTTGGGACCCACTCCTCGTTTGATAAACAACCACTGATGCACAATTAAATGCATAATAACTCAAGTTTTTTATAAACGACTCTATTTTGATTCATTTTTCTATGATTTGACTTTTGTACCTTTGAAGAAATAACCCCAGATACTTCTGCTAGCTGTAGTAAAATATGGGGTGTTACAGATTCTGTATCACGAAGCCAACACTTATAGAGAACACGGTTTTAAACCTTACTATAGACTCACTTTTTCTTATAATCCATTACCTCCAAAAAGTCCTAAACTCACCGTGCCGCAATAGTGAAATCTCCAGGAATGGTATGTAAATTACACTACTATTATTTACTAAATAACAATAACTTACTCGTTTATTTACTGCTGGTGAATTGTATAAGGCAGAACGAGTCTTCCCCGACCACACCTACTAACAAATTTTGGAGATGTCTTTTCTTTACCAATTCCCAAACTAATGGTCTCACGGTCTTCTCACTGTATATGTCCCGCTCTCCAGGGAAAACTACTCTTGTTCTTCCAAATTATATTTGAATGCCCCCTAAACTTCACGCGCCCCTTTCGTTATTTTCCCAATATGCCTTACATGAAAGCGTTAACAAAGCTTTCTATACTAAAAATCACTCATCCCGCCTCAATTATCAAACCTCCAAAAACTCAACAATTTCTTTTCTATATGAAGACTTCTATTCACCAACACCTCTCTCTTCTTCTAACGCCGCTCCAACTCCAAACTTTGAGATTGGTGGAAACCTCTCGAAAGTCAACTATCGAGCGAACATGAGGAGCAAATCTAGATATCTTACATAGCCTAATGCAATCCCCATCGAACGTATCGAGCACTAGGAAAATGGTACACAGAAGGCCCTTCGAAAGGAACATAATGCATACCAACGTATGTCTGACCGCCTTTACAGTCGAACTCCAGCAAGCTCATAGTATACTCGATCCACTAACAATCCACGAGAAAGCAACTAGAAACCAACCATAAGATCTCTCCTAGACCCGCACAGAACATCTGCAGAAATTCAGCAAAAGTTATCATGACAAGAAAACTCGTCACCACTCAGCTATAGAAAATCTCAGAAACTCCGTCATTGAAAACTCCAGAATCGCATAGGAAATGATCAAATGATGATAGACCCATTTTATCTAGTTAAATTTACAGTTTATTTTAGCTCTACCTAGCCAACGGATGTGTGGTTATCTAAACAATAAAAAACACTTGTCAATTCTTGACGATGTAATAGTACTAAGGGCAAGTTGTTCTAATACAAAGGCAATCCGTCTTAGTCATCCTTGTCTGATTTCTTACTACTATTATTACATCTTCATCACTGATTCATCATTCATGTCATCTCACACTGTCTCATGTCATATCATCATACAAACTACATAACCAGAGTACATGACATATCACCCATGCGTTAAACAAATGCTTAACATGAAAGCATTATTCTTTAAGTATTTCAAGACATAAGCAATTCTCTTACTACATTTATCAAAGAAGAACAAGCATTGTGCATGTGAATATCATTCTTATATTACGTGCTTATCTTTTGTTGGCTAGAATGCCTCTAAAACAAAAGCAAGCATCAACAATAGAAGCATCCGTCATATGACTCAAGATGCACATATGAGACAGTTAATTCTGTCGCGATAAGTGCGTCTAGCCTCAGCTCTCAAGAAGCTCAAGCTGCGACAACTCACACTAGTAGACATCTAGTAACTCCCGACATGACTACACCAGCGGTCCTACTGAACGCCTATATGGAAAAAGAGAAACTATAAAGAGTTCATTAGCTCTGTCAACCTTTCCTACTTAATGGTCCAGAAGGAGGCAATAGCCTTATCGCTAGTGTCTTGAGACAACCCCATCCGACATCTAGTGTTCTCTCGAGCAGATCGTGCATGAAGAACATACAGCGTAACATTATGCTTACTGTAGCTTCTCAACTGATGATAAAGCCTTGTCCTGGTGGACAATCTGGGGGGGGGCAAAATTCCGACTCCACTCAGTGGGAATAACGAGCACGCCAATCATATCACCTGGACTGAGTTAAAAAGGTTCATGCCAACATAGTAACTAATCCTCGGTTACGGAGATCAGAAAGATGGAAGAAGACTATTACAATCCTGATTGTAAAGGGAAATAATCTTAAACCTTATGGTCGAAGATTTCAAGCATTAAGCGGTTCTATGTTCCAACAACATGGTACCAAACCCGAGAAACTCTTGCAACATTCATTCGGGGGACCTACCTCGAATCTCATTGAAGCGAAATGTTGCGAAATGGAAATGCTTTATCGTAGCCCGTATGAACTTTGGAATCACCGCGGTACTACAGGGTAGAAATTCAAAACACCTATCCCTAGTGTATAAATCTAATCTTCTTACCCATACTCCTCTCTTTCTAATCATTAAACACCTTAAA
This sequence comes from Tanacetum coccineum, assembly GCA_026074375.1. Taxonomy (NCBI): domain Eukaryota; kingdom Viridiplantae; phylum Streptophyta; class Magnoliopsida; order Asterales; family Asteraceae; genus Tanacetum; species Tanacetum coccineum. The sequence continues at coordinate 30,714 of BQNB010069822.1, forward strand.
GAAGGTACAGAACTCTTTCAGAGAGGAGGTTAATAACCAAATTTAGGTCGTATAGACATGGTTCTTGAGAAATTTTCTGGGGAATAGAATTCACTGTAACTTGGGATACCTACCCATGAGTGATACTTAGGGGATATTATGAGTCGCAGAGAGAGCACAAGGCTAGCACCTTAATTGAGTAAAAGTAAAAATCGGCATCTGTCGATATTAGTGAACCACGTGTAAAACCAAATTAATTAAGTTTGCGTGGGACCTAGGAGCCTGACAATAGTCAATTTACGATGCTAGCTAAGCAATAATTTTCTCCTGATTACTTCTATTCTCTCTTACTTTTCGCAATTTACTTTACAGTAATTTTCCAATCAATCTAACCCCTTTCAAACATGAACACTTCCTCAAATTCAACAACTAATTAACAACTAGCTCTTAGGACGAGCCTTTGGAGTTACCCTCTTTCTATACACACTCCACCTATCGGCGTTCTCCTGCCCGTTAGTGCGTTTGTCAGTGGAATCGAGTATTAATCAAATATTACAACTTGAATACACAATTTTTAATATAAATACCACGCATACCCTCTAACTATACCCACTTCTCTATTTCTTGGGAATGCCTTATCCGCCTTTCATAATCACCATCGGTATTGCGCCTAGTTCTCTTTCTTATGTCCTTTACAGGTCTAACATACTGGCAAGGCGATCTTTCGTCTGCCACGGACAAGAGCCTTTTTTAACACGCTACATTTCCAACTCACAACCCAGAGCTTCTGCGCATCTCTCTTCAGGTTCGAAGGCAGGACTGCATGTATTTGATATGCCTGCTTGCATTTCTTTGGTTTGGCCCCGGATTCCCTGTCTGGAAGGGGACATATTATCCCAATAATCTTTTCATTCTTTCATCCCCAAAATGGCACCAGTTTCTTTTCGCGATTTCAAATAAAGATTCAACGTCATGTTGATCCTTCAGAGGTTATAAAATTTCTCGGCAATGTCCGCTATTAGAACCTTCTCATCATTTCTTTTGATGACCATGTCATCCACATATGTCTCTTGGTTCCTTTCGGTCTGGGATTGAAAAGCGTTGTCTACTAACCTTTGGTAGGTAGCTCTTGCATTCTTGAGTCCGAATGGCATCTTCACGTAACGGTATTTACATTGGTCTGTATAAAATGTCGTTTTCTCTTTGTCGTCCTGAGCTATATGTACCTGGTGGTATCCTTTATATGCTCTAGGAAGCATTTGTATCGGAAGCCTATCACTGATTATATTTTTCCATCAATATTCGGAAGAGGGTAATAATCCTTCGACATGCCAAGTTAAGATTTTTGATGTCTATGCACATCCTCCAGCTTCTATCTCTTTTCTTCACTAGCATCGGGTTTGATATCCATGTAGGGTATTTCATCGGTCGAACTATTCCTGCCTTTACCTATTCCTCAACTTCTTTGATCACCACCTGGGTCCTGTCAAACGCCAGGACCCTTCCTTTTTCTCAACAGGCACTATTGAGGGGTTGACATTAAGATTGTTCTCTATGACTCTCCTTGGTATACATGTCATGTTTCCTGGTTCCTACACAAAAAGATCCATACTTTTAGCAGCATTTTGAGCTGGTTTTTACATCCTTCGAACAGGTTTCCTCCTCTAGTTACCAGCTGGTCTGGATAGGTCGGATTCACTAGTATTTGATCTATAAGATCCACTCTCCCCTGTGGTTCCTCCTCCGAAAGAGTACCCTGACTGGTTTCTGCCTCAATCATTTGCTTGTTTTCTAGCCTTTGGTACTCAGATATCATCATTGTTTGAGTGACCAAAGTTGCAATCCCTTTTGGGGTGGGAAAATTTACCATGGAGTGTATTGTTGAATAAACCGCTTGGAGGGTTCTCAAACACATTTTTACAAGGATAACATTATAAGGCAAAAGAGCCCAGACCACGGTGAAGTTAATCATTACCCTTCTGAACAAACCCCCGTCGCCAAAGGCCACTTCTAACTTGATTTTTCCCAACAGTTTCACCACGCCACCTGCAAACCCTACCAAATCCATCTGAGTGCTCCTTAGGCATGACTTCATAGCGGGGCTCAGGTTCTTGAAGCAATGCTCGAACATCACCTCCACTGACGCTCCCTGATCTACGTATACTTTGCGCACTAGATACCCTTCCATGACAGCCTCAATCATGAGTGGCTCATTTGAGGCATCTTCTATAAATAAAGGAGGGAACACAATAGGTTCCTTCATCTAACTCACCTCCCTTTGCACTGACTTTCTCTTTCTATTATCCGTCCAAGATCTTATCATGTTTATGTAACATTTCTCATTTTCGTGTTATTGTACGACTCTATTAATGATCACTATTTATTTTAGTCCGATACGCGTTTACTTTTAATGTTTACTTTTAAGCTAAACCGCGTAGACTAGAAATAATCAATGAATGTAAACGGTTACCAAATAAATTAAGGTTTACATCAACCAAGTAAGAAATAATTATTTTGAGAATAATTATGTACTTTGCGTATTTTATTTTTATTGGTCACGTAAAAGGGTTACGTTTCGCGATAAAATACATTTAGACGTACCCCAGAAATACCTAGACTTACCTAGACTCAAACCAATACCCACTTTGAAAACCTAAA
>BQNB010069823.1:0-33350 GCA_026074375.1 Tanacetum coccineum
TGCTTTTCTAAAAAGTTGTAAAAAATGGAAAATAAAAACGTTTGGGATTAGGGGAAGTCCCAGGTGAGCAAGGCTCGAACCCGGGACCTCTACCCTTCTCACCAAACGTTTTTACACAACACACTCACTACCACTAGTGCCCTTGGGTCTTTTCCGTTTATCTTTGCATTATCTATTTACTTATACACGTTTTGACTCTCTTTTTATAAAGTCACTCTGCAGCTTATTTGTAGCTTTTTAGGGCTTATTCGATAAGCTGGCTTAACCAGCTTATTTTTCCTAGGACCCTTTCAACATTTAGGACTTTCCTGCATTTTTTAGATTTTTCCTCCTTTATTTGTTATTTTTCTTTATTTTTCGAAGTTTAGAATTTTAGAAAATCATTTAAAAATAGTAAATTAATTTAGAAAATTACAAAAAAATAATTTTTAGATTTAGAATAAATAGTTTTAGGTTTACAAAGTTTAAAATCTTTTTCATCATTTTTAGATTTTAAATTTCATTTTTAGCTTTTTAAATTAATTTTAAGAAATAGTTTTTAATTATAGAAAGTAGTGAAAAATATTTTTCTGAGTTTTTATGATATTTTAGACTTTTCTAAAGTACAAAATCATTTTTTTGAAAATTTTAGGAATTAATCTGTCATTTTCTAGAATTTTAAATAGATTAAATAGGTTTTAATTCATAAAAAATTATAAAAAAGTCAAAAAAATATAATTCTTTTTTAGAAAATTTTCTTTTAGCATTTAGAACCTAGGAAAATTAGATTTGCTTTCGTAGGATTAAAATTGCAAAATTTGATTTTTTAAAGAACGAGATTGAATCCCGTTCACGTTTTTAGAGTTTTTAAGTCCTTGTCACTTCTGTTTTTCGTCTAGTTTTCTTTGTTCTAGCATTTTAGTCAATTAAGACTTTTAAAAACCAAAAATATCAATTTAGGACTTAATTTTGATAATTTAGGGTTTTTAGGTTGCGTTTTAGGATTCCCGGTTTGTGTTTTTAGTTAAGATTTATTTTCCCTTAATTGTTTTTAAGTGTTTGCCTTAATTTTCATGTAGCTTTAGAAATCCAATCATAATCTTGTTCCATTCAAGCATTGATTCTCAAAACGCCTCTCGACTTTCAATTGCATTCCCCGTTGGGGATAACGACCCGGGAATCATACTCCCGGTTTACTATAATTGAGAGATTTTTGATTCTTATCCTTATATTTATATATTTATAAGTATTTTATATATTTATATTTATATATATATATATATATATATATATATATATATATATATATATATATATACATATTTATATATAAAAGGGATATAATCAATAACCAATCACATACCAAAGAAAAATCTTCGCATAATGGTCGAAGGTATGGATGGTAAAAAGAGCTGCTGTAATCGAAAAAGATAGATGAAGAAAAAATTCTAACTTAAAGACTTCGCTGTAAACAAAAGTGCTTCCCGGGAGACAACCCGGATTGTTATTTATTTTTATCGAGTCTGTCTTCCCAGACATCAATACGGTGTATCCGCTCCATACCATACGGCGTATTGAATGTATGGATGTTATCAGTCCTTTATTTTTATGCACTTTAAACATTATTGTAAGTTCTGTCAATACGGCGCATTTATAAACATGATACGGCGTATTCAATATACTGGCCCGTATTTAGATACTTTTTACAGGTTTCTCGATATGGTGTATTCCAGTTTATGGATACGACGTATCGGTTTCCTGTACAGTTTGTTTAGCTTATTTAAATTAACCGTAGATACCCGAGATAGGATTTTGCATGTTTTTCCTATATTTTACACAAGACCTCGCTCAAAGCAAAGAAATCGACGAAGTTGGTGAAGTATCAATCATCTGGAATCATATGTGTGATTGTAGTCATGCTGGCATTCAGACGCATTTACAACACATATCCTTGCTCATAAACTCAACTTGGAGAATCTACCGAGCAAAATATCAGGGGAGTATCTCATTCTTATTCTTTAAATTCCCGTTTTAATGTTTTGTCTATACAACAAGGACGTATAATTCAAGTGGGGGATGTAAATTAGAATGATACTTGTCCTATTTTTCACACTAAAATGCTTAAATTATGCTCAAATTTAAAAAAAAATCAAGCATACCTTTGTGAAATAACTTGATACATAACCCGCACACAATAACCCTTGTTAGATATTGTGAGGATTTAACCTTATCCGTTTCTAAATGTTTACCCAAATTCTATAAAATAAGAGTGTGCAGGTGATGTTGTAGACTTTAGAACTTGGCTTGGTATATCTATTCGAGACCACAATAATGAGTACTATGGATTTAGATAGAGTAACTTGTTTAAATTGGTAAATTTCTAGGATTACACCCAAAAAGCCTTTATATGTTGTTTTATTAACTAACTACACTGGTTAGTTAAATCCCCGTATAAACCATTTGTTTACTCTCATCTTAAGAGTAAGATACCTCTAGAAAAACCAATAGAGCAAATCCTTTAGGAATTACACCAACTATCTGTTTTGTTACACCTTTACACCTTAGCCTATCCTGTTAGATTATGTCTATTTATTAGTTGCTAGTTGCTTAAAGTGTAAAGTATGTATTTCCCGAGTCTTGTGTCAATTTTCAATCTTTGGTACGGTTGGGAAAAAATATGCACATTGCAAATGGGAATGTATAAAGTAGTCAAAACTCATGTATTTTTACTACCAACGCAATTATCGTGAAGATGATGAAATTACACCGAGTTTCGTAGTATAGCGTATAGCAAAAAGAATCGAAAAAATTAGAAAACGCAACAAAAAAAGAGAAGGAAAGTTTGAAGATAATCGTTTCGCAAAAACTTAGACCGAAGGAATTATATGAAGGATCGATTATTCGTTGATACGTCTTGTAAGTCAACGATGTAGGTAATTGTATAAAGTGGTAGATATCGCCACTTGTCTTGTAAAAGTATGTAAAGTATGGGATGATTGTGGAGTTGACCATTACGAGAATGCCAACTTTGGTTGTTGTTTTTTTATCTATGATCAAGACGTCTGTAAATAGTTATGTCTTTATCATGGTAAACGGTCAGGAAAAAGTGTCTAGCAACTTATATCTTGGACCTAGTCTATTTGTTTCATAACTTTTATTTAACAACAATTTAATTCCCTTTCCTAATCATTAGCCATGGGTTTTACACGAATGATGATGTGTACGAGCATGTATGTCTATTCCGTCGTTACGGCCATGTATGCATGTCTCAGTTGCCTTGTTGGTTTATTACTATTGGTGAAAGTTAGAAGATATCTACCCTATATCATTCTTCATCCTAACCCTTGGTTAAAATCGAATGAGGATGTGATCGAACACACATGTCTATTCTGTCGTTACGGCCATGTATGTGTGCTTCAGCTGCCTTGTTGGTGTGGTACTTTTGGTGAAAGATTGTAGAATGATCAACCCTAAGCCTTATAATAAAAACCCATTTTACCTTTATAAACTTGTTACTCCTTAGCTCTAGTAGTGGAGATACGTATCCTTGCCAAGCCAGAATACTCATCACAAACGCGAGCAAATTGAGGGAGAGTTTGTTTCATGTTCCACATTGATTTGTTGAGTGATTTGAAGTGTTTTAATTTCTATTTCGTGAGGTAGTTTGGTGTGTACATGTAATAGATCAAATAAATGGCTTTATACGGATTACTCTCCTTAGGGTTTTATTTTTATAAAATAAACTTCTAATGCTACTTGAGGCCATGTAGGATTCAAGTGGGGGGTTAATTGTATGACATCAAAACTAACATCTATTTTATAGCATCATTTATCCTTGTAAAATTAACCTATTTTGTATAATTTTTGCAAAGAATTGTTACTTAAATGTTTATTATTTTAGTGAATTGCAGTTATTATGAAGTTACTTGTGGGAAGATTAACTAAAAGGTACGCATTTGGTGCTTTAAACGAAGTATTTGAAGATTAATGTCTGCGACAAACCAAATACGCCGTATCCATCAAGGAAATTACGGCGATATCTGTGCTTGCCACCACCAAAGACATGAAGGAAAAAGATTGATTTTTGCATATCAAGAGGACATCAAGGATAACTTAGAGCTCAATCTTGTGGTCTTGTAAATTAACACCATAACATGGATTCGACAACTATAATATATGTTACAAAGCACAACATGTGCATATTTTATATTTAGCACATATTTTGATTACCATAGCTTTACATGGTGTATTTTAGAGCAAGTAAACATGCTGAAATACAATAAATGTAGCCTTTACACTAACGTCATATTCTTGATCAACATAATATTTAAATTTTATATAGAGTTAAATACATTTATGGTCTTTGTAGTTTTCCAGGTCTTTCACTTTCAGTCTATTTTTCAAAAAGTTACGGATCTTCTCCAAAGTCCGACAACCCATAACACTTTCAGTCCACTTTTACGTTGACTGTTAATTTGACTTACTTTGACCGTTAAATCTGATGACACTTTTGTCTATTCATTTATATTATTAAATAAAATCAATGAGATCCACCACCACCAACCCAAACACAATCATAACTCCATCAACATAACCATCAACAAACAACAATTTAAACCCTAACCACCCACCAACAACAACACTTTCTACCATCTTCACCCATCATTCACCAATACCACCGTCGACCACCACCAAACCACCACCTAACCACCGGCCTAACAAAACCAAACATTAATCCTTTAAAAAATTTCTTGGATTTCAACAAGAACCTCAAAACCCAAAAATTGATTAAAAAAATTAAAAACCCTAACCTTAAAACTTAAACTCAAATCACAATATTAACCTTAAATCACACTCAAACAGCATAAACCTTCCATTGGTTCTTTGATTTGTAGTGGATACGGTGGTGATAGAGGTTTCGTGGTGGTGGACGTTATGAGGAGACGGACGTGGGTATTGGTATTGGTGATAGGTGTGATGAATATGATTAAGGTTTGAAGTTTTTATGTGTGAATTTAATTTTGATCTTGTTTGTTTCATAGAGTTTGTGGTTGATTTTTGTTTTTATGTATGTATTATTGATTATAAGATGATTTTGTGTTCATAGATATTGTAGAACCATAAAGGAGGGATGAATACGGTTTTCTTGACTTCTTCAAAGTTTATAAAACTTTAAGTCTCGAAAGAGCTGAGTGGTGTGCTAATCTACTTTGTGGTGAGAACAATTAGATAGAGATAAAGAGATAAAGATAGACACCACAATATATACTGGTTTGGGAAGGGGGATTTAGTCCTTTCGTACGTCCAGTTGCGAATCCACGACTCCGATACTATACTAGTATAATCCTTATGGTGGACTACAAACCGTATTACAATTTAACTCCATCGGCCTTCAACAAAGACCGACGCTCACAAAGAAGAGTTACTACCTACGGTATTCCGCCCTTGGAATCCACCCCTAAGAACCCGTGATTCGACTTAACCTCTAGGATCACTTAGATCAACTAGGAACACTACCAACTTTCCTTTGGAATCTTACCAAACCCCAAATAGATATCCAATGATCTAGGCTTGATCCAACGGATACAAGACTTCCCTTACAACTCGATTGATTGAAATAAGATAGATGAACTAAGTCCTAACCTAACCTAGAGACTTGATATTAAAGAAAGGATATGAGAAAGAAGACTATCGACAAAACACACAAGTATGGATTAGGTACTTGTGTAGCTCTCTTGCGGAGATGTGTTCACTTTAATAGAATGATAGATGAGAAGTTTGGAACACCTGATGTTAGACTTAGAGGATTAGAGAAGAGAAAATATAGGAAATAATGTTTGCAAGAGATGAGGAATACAAAGGCCAAGGGTGGGTATTTATTGGCCAAAGATCCCAAATCGTTAAAAATAATTCAAGTTTGGCGCGCTGCCCACGCGTCAGCGCATGGCCAATGTGCCAGTATCCTTAAGTTGTTTTCTTTGGGACTTTGGTGTTTTAAATACCCACACTTATTAAACCCCCAATTGTACTTCACGCTATGACCTTTCAGTCATTCTTATACTTAAGGTCAACCAACTCAAATAGCCATTTGATAAAACGTTTGTGAAGTATTAAAAGCGTTTTGCTTATATACGATAATGTAAAGAGAGAAAAGGATTATCGGAAAAGGGTATTTTAGATATTCCTTAAAGTATAACTAGCTTAGTTGAGATCTAACTAAAGATTTGAAATAGCTAGTTGGGGTATAAGAGAATACTCTTAGAATATTCTTTGCTTGGAGAGAAAGGGAAGAAAGATTTGAAATTTAAATTTCAAATTTATTTAGGCACATGTTGGATAAGAAGGAATGAGTTGTGTATGAGTTGTCATGATGTGACATAAGGGAGCCTTTTGATCTTTGTTTGAAATGGAGGGTAAAGATGTAAAGAAGAGAGGTAAGTAGGATAGATGATATGGCAAGATTAAGGGTGATAAGGGAGTTGTGTTTGTTATGTAAGTGAGAAGTGTATGTTTGTGAGAGGAAGTGTGTTTGTTTGAGATGAGAGATCAATCCAAAGGTTGAGAAAAGAATAAGGTATATTGGATTGATGAGGTGGCTTAATCAAAGGTAGAAGAGAAAATGTGTTTGTTGTGTTTGTTTAAGTTTCAATCCAAGGGTAGAGATGAGAAGAGTGTGGGAACTTGAATTAATGACATGGATTGATCAAGGATGAGGATGATGGAGTGTGTGTGTGTAATTTAAATGTTGTAAAGAACAATGTGAATAGTAAATGATTGGTGGAGAATGTTTTGATAAGATATAGAGGATCCTTGGTTAGAATGTAGGGAACATAGGGTACAACAAGTACAAGGATAGTATATTGTGTAAGGGAATGTGAGTTGGCATATGGAGAATGAGATTTGGGAGTATTTGGTGAAGGATTATGTAAGTAAGGGCTTGAAGATTAAGATGAAGATAAGGATGAAATCAAAGGATTGATTTGAGTTTATAATCGCATTGCCAATAAGAGAGAAAAGAGTAGGCAAATGTGATTATAAGATTGTTTAGGAAGAAGATGTTTAGAGTGTGTGTGGAAGAGATGAAATCACTTGTTGGGTAAGAAGGTAAACAAGTGATTAGGAAGAGTGGGTTGTAGGATTGTGTAGAAGAAGTGTAAACTTGTACATGTGAGGAATACGTGTGAGTTTGTGAAAACATTTATTGGTAAGGAAGTGAGAAAAGTCAAAGTATAATTAACTTCTAAATACCACAAACTCAATTTGTCATTTAGCCTTTAATCCATGATAGTCAACAATGGATTTGATCACTAATCATCTTGATGAAAACAAGCTAAGTGCTTTGCCTATTAAGTAAAGTATATCCCATAACGGGAAATGATGTGTTTACGCAAAGTGACCTTTGACTTATTTTGACCAATAAGGGAGTAAAACCTGTCACGTGATTAGGAACAACGTAAATCTGAAGGTCAAATGAATACTTTTGCTTGTTGATATGTTGAAAGCACGATCATACTAGGTTTAGAAAGAAGTTTCGGCCTTGGCTAGAGGCGTTCAATAAAAGATTTGAGTTGGTGTTTTGTTGAAAAACGAGAGGATTCATTTTTGCTTCTCTCTAAGTTTAAACCCCATTTGGAGTGTTCCCAAATGCTCAAATATCATGTACATACCTTTATTTAAGTTTCCACATGTGTCGGGTAAGAGGAAAGCCGACAATTGTTAAATTCTCAAAATGGATTTCGCGTGTGGCGTGCTGGCCACACACTGAAATATGCCCAGCGCACGCCAGATGGTGAAATCCGGTTTTGCGGATTTAAGCCACCGTTTGTGATTTTACGTTTTGCGAATGTTTATTTGTCATTGTTAAAACATAAAGGAGATCCTTGTAACACCCCTAAATTGGGTCGCAGCGGAATAAGGGTTCGGGGCGTGTTACTTTTCAGATCAATAACACAAGATAATATAAGAACGACCAAAAAGTCGTTTAAAACTGATACATTGGATTTAATAATAGTTTGTGTTACACAAAGCCCGGAGCTTACATGTTACTTGTTATTATTTACAAAGATTTCCAGCCCATAAACAGGGATATACAAAAATGAATGCGACTAAATCTTTAATGCATGACTTTAATAATAACCACCAATGTATCACTCGCACCGCTGTGCTTTAATGACCTCCTGAAAACATTGCATTTAAAACGTCACATAAAGTTGGTTGAATTTAATAAGGTTTATGTAATATGTATATATGCAGGACCGCAGACTATATCCAGTGAATAATAAACAACAGTATGTAGAACATCACAAAATGTAATTACGTTTTCTAAGCTCATGACACCGAAGCTAGGAAATAAATGAATATCAATATATAAATATTGCAACATTTCCCGTGTTGATGTTCAACCCGTAAACATCTAAAATCCGACATGATATACATTCGTTTCAGTGATTGCTAAGTCACCCGTTACGGGGAGGTCAATACCCAAATAGATCTATCTATAATCATTGCGCTCTATCCTCAGTAATTGATAGTTCATGATTCATGGGGCATAGTGGGTTTTCGCTACTTAGGCAAAACGTAAACATGATAATAAAATGTTACACTTGCGTCCAATTTGTAAAACATGCATAATATTCTACCCCAAAAAACTTGTAATCAAATAATTGTAAAAACTTGGTGGCTATGAACTCACCGTGATGTGAGTAAAATGATAATAATATATCCCAAGTAAAACGATGTCACGCTACCGCCAGAATGCACCTAGTTAATATTAGGTCGATTCATGTATTCTAAGTCACGTTATCTAACAACAAACCATATATAATCCAATTTAGTTATAATCGTTGGTTTATCGTTTGGGCTACATAATTAAGAGGTCATGAAATGACGTTTGAGGAGTTAGGGACACTTTAAATGTAATCCAACAACTCGTCAATACGCCATCCGAAGAGCCTCATTATTGGAATTCCCTCGTAATAAAGAACTTTGATAATAATAACCCTATATATTTCTATATAGATATATCACCATCAATTATTTAAGTGAAAACGTATTTTATAAAGTTAAAAAAAACATTTATAATTACGGCCTTTAGCAAAAAATGACATAACTTTGTCGTTTTTAAAGTTCCGTTTCTCGGTTTCTTAACGACACACTTTCGTATTAGACGATGTCTAATGAGTGATCATAAAATCAATTTTTAGGTTTTTGAGATTCTGTGATGAATGTTGTTTTTACTGGTTCATAGCAGCTTTAAAATCGTTTTATACTTTTTTAAATTAACTCGTAAAACCCGTTTTCTAGTGTTTCTTATTGTTATTGCTCCGTTTTTAGCGATTCTTTCGAACACATTCTCGTAATTCGAAAGTTTTATCATTATTGATGTTTACAATCGTATTAAGTTTCTGCCGATTATTATGAATAGTAATTTTTATAAAATTTGTTTTATAAACGTATTTGTCGTCTTAAACTCGTAACTAGCGTATCTTCTTCGTTATAAATCGGTTTTTCATGTTCTTTACATGCCCATGATCCTTGTGACATGTAGTATCTTATAAAATCATAAAACATATGTGTTAAATTCGGACTTCAAACAGACCCTTTTGAACATTTTGCAATAATGTGTTTAAAAATTGTTTTTACAACTTTTTAGCTTAACCACTTTGTTATAACTCCATTACAATACTTATTATCTTATGTATTACATATAATAAGTCCATTAGTTCATATTTTATCCATGGTTCAAGTCACAAGTCTCTAAGTCACTTTTAATCACAACTTTTATAAAAGAAACGCTAATTTGTACATATTTCATTTTTATACATAACCTAGTGTGTACAAGAGTTTAATTTCCATTTTAACATCTTATAGCATCATTATACATGTAAATATCTTCGCCCAAAACATTGATCATAAGTAAAAATCCCTTTCACATATTCAAAAGTATCTTAAATGGTGATTTAGCTAAATAGAGCATATGAACACATAAAATCTTAGTTATGAAATGATTAAGCTTTTAAATAACCTTGTATGGATGAGTAGAGAAAAGAATAACAATCAAACCCTTGTGATTAACAACCTTGGCTTGAAAATATAAGGTGAAAAACCCTAAATTCAACCAAATCCCTAATCTTGCAATATCTTGTTTAAACCTCTTCATAGCTTAACAACCCTTCAATTCTTCTTAGGATACCTTTAGTATTGATGTATAAAATACACTAAATATGGCGAAAGAAATAAGCTCATGGATTGTGTATTTTGGTGGTTTGATGCCGTGGGTTTAGAAGAGAGAAATGGGAGAGATTTTTCTTGTTTACACTTTGTAAATGAACATCTATGTGTTACTTGCTAGCTTATATAATAGAAATTATATAATCTAACACCTAACCATGCGTCCACTTACTAACTAATGTGTATGATCTCCATTGGGGGGGAGTTGGGTGCTTTACGAGTTGGAAGGTGTAATGTGATTGGTTCCTAGATATTTGTAATATCTAGTTATTTATATGAGTGGCATAAGTGGTAATGAACCTAGATATTTCTTGGTCCTATCTAACCATATCCGGCCACATACACATATATAAGATGATATTATGATTATTTTGAGTATTGGGTATAATCGTGGGTATTTGTTTAAGCGTAGTTAGGTTTTGGTGCTTCCGGGAATGCCGAAACGCATTTTATCGCGAAACATAAGCATTTTACGTAACCAATTAAAATAAGATGAACAATTATCCTCATAATAATCATTTAAACTTGCTTGATGTACACGTTTAATCGTTTAATGCCCGTTTACATTGAATGATCATTTTTAGTTTACGCGATTTAGCTTAACGATTACGATTTAAAGCAACACGCGTAAAAACCCTTAAAAATAAATTGGGAATTACATAATGTCATTACATTGCACTATAACACGACGTGTTATTAGTCTTTCCCCGTTAAGTGATGTCTTGTCTCAAGCTTAAGACCGGCCACTTGGAATAGATGGTGCCGGTCTTGTGGTGAAGAGGTGTGGATATTTCTTCCTGAATTGATCTTCACGTTCCCACGTAAACTCAGGACCCCACCTAGAGTTCCATCGAACCTTGAAAATTGGGACACGGCTTCGCCTCAATTGTTTGACTTCGGATCGCAATGATTTCTACAGGTCTCTACAACAAAGTAGAGATGTGGTCATCACTTGGTGTTCCTATCCAAGGAACGGACTAAATGGATCGTCAGAATAAATTTCTTATGTTGGATACATGACTGTATTGTGGACCTGCCTTTTAGCTCTTGAGGAAGCTCAAGCTTGTAAGAAAGGCTCCACCTTTTTCAACACCTTGAATGGTATGACATATATGGTTTCTTAACTTCACCCGTTTGGCAATAACGTTTTTACGGACCACCTTTCCAAGGCGAAAACCTTAAGCATAACTTTATCCCCAACTGAATTCCATTCGGTTTAATTTAAGTCGGCGTAGCTTCTTTTGTCGATCAGCGAGCAGTGTTTGAATCCTTTGTTTGATCTGGATGATCCTCGCCGTTGTTTCTTGCCATAAATTCGAGGACCAGTGAGTTGAACTTGTCCAACCTCGACCAAACAAGGTTTGTCACCTATGTGTGAACGACACTTTAGACATAAAGTGCTCCAAACCGGTGCAGCCTTAATGCTAAATGATAACTGTTATTGTATGAAGAACTTGACTAATGGTAAATGTTTAACCCAACCATTTCCAAAGTCGATCACACAAGCACGTAGCATATCCTCGAGAGTTTAGATTGGTTCTCTCGCTTTGTCCGGTCCGTTTGTGGATGTATGCAGTACTCATTCCAAACTTGACCAAAGACTTCTGAAGTAACTTCAGGAATGTTGATGCGAATGGGGTCACGATCACAGATAATTGAAATAGGTATTCCATGCTTCGTGACTACCTCCTTTAGGTACATTCTTGCCAGTTTTTCCTTGGGATCTGTGCTTCATTGCCATAAAAATGGCAGACTTTGTAAGCCGGTCAACGATGACCCAAATAGTGTCATAATATAACATCCTGTGTTTTCAAGTCATTGACGACGTCGATAAATCCGCAATGTACCTTTTGTATTGTACGCGTTTGCTTTAAATTATAAATCGCGTAAGCTAAAAATTAGCGTTTAATGTAAACGGGAGCATCAATCAATTAAGCGTTGGCATCAATTTTTTTTTTTCAACAAGGTATTAATTAATTATTTTGAGGGGAATAATTATGATCCTTTGTTCATTTTATTTTATTGGTTAAGTAAGGTTAATATTCGTTTTCGCGATAAATGTACGTTTAGGCATACCGGAACCATCAATAATGTTTCTTCGCTTCATCAAATGTTAGTATTATTTTTCAATGATCTAAACGTTATAAAACTTTAATTATTTATAATGGGACGGCCCCTCATTTAAACAATAAATAAACCAAGACATATTCACTTGCCAAGGAAATTTTTTTTTGTTATTGTTTATCTTTCAATTAAAACACTACTCTTTACATGTTATACTTGTATTTAACAAAGTTTACTTCCACTTTATGCAAGTAACTTTATACTTCCATTTTATTACACTTAGCTAGGAAACACAATCCTTAAAATCATGGGACAATCTCAACTATTACATGGCAAGAAAACATGTTCATTAATTAGTTAGTAGTACCTAATGAGTTAGTAAGGAAAACTAGCTTTACTATTTCAATCTTTTTGACCCCATAATGTCGCCCCCTATTTCCCTCCCCCTTGGACTAGTCAATGGTCTTTAACTTCACTAGGACACTTAGAACTCATTCTTGTAGTATAAATAAGATGCATTAGTCCTAGTTTTCTCATACACTATAATTCTTTAAAGAAAAACTCACACCATTTCTCTCTTTTGCTCTCCAAACCCCACGGCTCACTAAGCCATCCCAAGCTATCCATACAAAATTTATATAACCTATTTACATACACTCTCATATCATATCTAAGATACCTCAAAGTATTTTGAAGCCTTGATTAATTATTTACAAGTGTTGAAGCAAGAAATCAAGATTTGGGTTTTCATTTGGAAACTAGGGTTTTCTTGGTTATAATCTTGGGTTTAAAGTCTAAACAAGGGTTTAGCACTTATTTTTCATCATCCTACATCATCTCATTAAGGTTATCTTAAGCCCTTAACTTTTCATTTATATGATTATATGCATATGTGATTGTTTGTATTAGTAAAATCACCATTAGGATATGTTTAATCTTGTAAACATGGGGATTTTTCTTGTAATATGTTTTTATGACTTATACAGTGGTTTTATGATAGTAAATATGAAGATAATAAATGGATACATAAGTATTTTACAATCTTAATTAAGCTTAAAAAGTGTTGATGTAAATTAGGGTTTTTAAAAGTTTCTTAATATGTTTCAAGTAAAAGAAATACAAGTGACATGTTAAGTTTTACGTTTAATTTATGGACATTTAGTAATGATATTTGATCATTAAAATAGGGGGATACAAAAGATGAGAAGACTTGTATACTATGGTTATTATGTTAAAAAGTATATAGTGGTAAAAACATAAAAATACGGGTCAAAAATGGACTTATGAAGATATGTAAACATTCTGTCCAAAGTGTTATAAAAATATACTTATTTTATATTTTTATAAGATAATACATTTCATGACGATTCCGAAAAAGTAAGAAACTTGTCAAACGGATAAATAACGAAAAAAGTTATGGTAATATAAAAAACAAGTTATACGATAAGTAACGGATTTATAAAAGAATTTTAATAAAAAACTTTTTATAAAATTTATTCAAACAGAAGTTTGATATTTTTAATAATAATAATATGTTTTAGGATTTCAAAATGATAAGAATCGTAATTTTTCAATTTAATAACGAACGAGTTATGAATTTCGCGAGTTTACAACAATTAATACTTTTATAAAACTATTTTTATAAAAGGTTATTTTCATGACAATTTGTACATTGTTTTGTAAACCCATAAAATTATAGAACTTTCAAAAAGTGGACGTCCATCGAAAGAATCGTTAAAAAAACGGAGCTTAATACAGGATATAAAATTACGGGACAATTTATGGGTTTTACGACAACAATTACAATTATATTAAAAGTCCGTCTGTAGTGAACAGGGTAAAAGTTTAACTGGTTCACCAGAGGGTCAAATATCAACAAAATGTCAATTTATGATATCCATCTTTATACGAAAAGATGGGAATAGGAAACGTTAAATTCAGGCTTAAAACACAAAAGTTATTCTAGTTTTACTAAACGGTATGTATAAACGTTTTAAACTTATTTAAACACGCAATTTTTACCAGAAACCATTAGTTGGTGATTGAACTATATTTGAATTCTATGTCGGTTATCTAAGTACTATATTATAGGGAGTTTCATTAATGAGGCATCTCAGGATGGCGTTATCGACGAGTTGTTGGTTTTACGATTTTAAAGGTGTCCTAAATACTCCCTCAGTACGTCATGTCATGATCCTCTTAAATTATGATAGCCCAATCGTTAGTTACGATGTAAACAACTATAAGAATTATATTCAAGTACTCGGTTACTTAATAGGAACCTATGATAATTTAGGTTGAATTTCGATCTTTACGTGATGCTTTATTGCGGATATTTGGAATTATCAGAACTGCAGGTGAGTTCATAAGCCCCAACTTTTTTACGATTTCAAAGATTTATAACTTATGGGGTGGAAACATGCTTTGTTTATAAATGGACGCAAGTATTGAATACATGTATTGCCTAAGTAGCTGATAACCAAGTTAAGCCATTTATCATGTACTGTCATTTTGCATTGATGTAGTTGAAATTAATTATGTGAGCGGGCGAATGTTATTTAATAGATCTATTCGGGGGAAATGTGACTCCCCGTGCGGGGTGATTAGCCTATCACCAGGGAACGACAAGTTATAGCCATGTCGAATTTAGGATGGTTTAGGGTTAGCATCCGGATGGAGCGTAAAATTTGCAATATATATTTTTAATTGCAAGAAGAAAGATTGTCGAGCTTCAGTGTCATGAGCTTAGTGTAAATGTTAATCTCACGGTTTTGTGATCCCTGCATGTGTTGCTTTATCGCTGAAAAAGTCTTGCGGTCTGCATTTTATCTTTATCAAACATTTGAATTCACCAACATTATCTGTTGACATTTTTATTTTAAAGCAATGTTTTTCAGGAGATCAGTAAGCATAAGGAGCCAAGGATACATTGGTGATTTTGTTTTGGCGAAAAGTCATGCTAAAGATATGGTTGTTTTATGTTGTAAACCAGTATCTTTGTAATAATAATCAGGAACAAGTTAAAGCTCTTCGGGCTGATTTGTATCAAATATTTGTTAATCCAATGTATCTGTTTTTAAAAAACGACTTTTGGTCGTTCTATATATTCTTGTGTTATTGTTCTAAGATAAGTAACACGGCCCCGGACCTTATTCGCTTGCGGTCCTTATTTGGGGAGTGTTTAGATTGGTATCAGAGCCAAGGTTATAGAGAACCAGGTCAAATATTTTTGCTGGACTATAACCGTTTTCAAACATTGCATTCATAAAAAGCATTAGTTAGTTATACTAAATGCATTCATAATTGATATACGTGTTTATAATATATTACGTATATTGCAATAAGAGCCTAATATAATATACTCATATAAGTTATTTCTTTTGGTCACAACAGTCATGTCAGCTGATTCCGCAGTTACCTATACTTTTGTTTACTCTGAGGCATGATCATGGAGTATCCCATCTGAGGATCCTTACGAGGAGGCTGCTAGACAGTTACTTAAGCAGGCACCACGTTCTCCAGAGTATGTACCTGATCCCATGGAGCTGGAGGATCATGTACCAGTGTACATTCCTGAGCCTGAGCACCCTGAGGACTTAGTGTCAGCTGAGGATGAGGCACCTATAGAGGCATACATTACTGAGGTTGCTTCTGCACCTCCACCACCACCATCCTTTTTACCCTTACTTATCCGACCCCCACGTACTAGAGCAGCCATGGCTCAGATGAGAGCTGCAGCACCATCCACCTATCATCCACTACTCCCATCAGGGACACCACTATTGTTACCTATACCACTACCTACACCATCCACTAGCCGCAGAGCTGATATTCCTGAGGCTGACACGCCGCCTCGAAAGAGGCTACTACTTACTGCTCCCAGACCTGGGTGTGAGGTTGGGGAGAGTTATGCTGCTGCTGTTGCGAGACAGCCAGGACCCACTATGGCCCGTAGGGTCGATTGCAGTTCTATAAACACTGTGGAGACTAGGGTCCGAGATACTGAGAGGAGGATGATGGCCGCCTTAGAGGTGGTCAACTTGAGGGTCAGTTACCAGGTAGATGTTCGCAGTAGAGAGAGTTCGGAGTTTTACTCACGACATCACGATGCCCAGAAGGATCGTGCAACTGTGAGAGCTAAGATTGAGGTATTGAGGAGAGAGAGACTTGCTTACGAGCAAGAGAGTATGGAGACCCGTCAGACCTTGGCTAGGTCTGAGGCTTACTGCAGGGCATTAGAGGCACGCGTGACAGTGTTAGAGACTCAGGCACGTCGCCACGAGTGGCAGTGTCAAGACGCGGATGATCGCACGATGAGGCATATCATGCGTATTCAGGCTTTGGAGGCTGGAGCACACGATGACACCTTAGAGGATACTGGTAGTAGTGCCTAGGGTTACTTCTCTACCATATTGTAGCTATACTATATAGCCTGCTAAGTTTTTATGGGTTACTCCCAGCTAGCAGGCGGTATAGATCTTTTGTTTTGATTAGCTATCCGGTATGGATATTTTGTCTTTTGTTTAGCTATGTTATATAGCCTACTAAGTATTACGGGTAACTCTCGGCTAGTAGGGCTCTAGGTTGATTTTCATTTTGTAACCTAGCGATAGGGAATCATTGTGTACCAAACAGATCATGTATATTTCCAGATTATATATGGAATGGATGTATTATGTTATGTCGATCTTGTGTTGGTTGTATGTTTCACTGTGTGATGTGATCTTATTTTATTTATGATGCATATGTTATGTCACGTTATGATTGTATTAAAATCTAACGGGTATTGTATTTTCTTGTGATTGAAGAAAATGGCACCAAAACGAACCACAAGGTCAACACCAGTCACACCAGCCCCAACAGCAACCACCACAACTGTTACTGAGGCACAACTTTAGGCCTTAATTGACCGAGGAGTTGCTGCTGCAATGGCTGAAGCAGAAGCAAGCAGAGTTAGGAATGGCTACGACAGCAATGGTTCAGGACCAAGGCCAGCACAAGCTGTTCGCGAATGCTCTTACTCGGAATTCTTGAAATGCAAACCTTTGGGCTTTAAAGGCACTGAGGGAGTCGTCGGACTCACTCGATGGTTTGAGAAAATGGAGTCTGTGTTTAGCATTAGCAATTGCATAGCATCTTGTCAAGTCAAATTTGCGACTTGCACTCTACAAGACGATGCTCTTACATGGTGGAATGCCCATGTTAAGACCACTACTCCCGAAGCAGCTCATGCCATGCCATGGGCAACACTGAAGAAAATGATGACTGATAAATACTGCCCGAGGGGTGAGATCAAGAAGATTGAGACTGAGATGTGGAATCTTAAGGTTAAGGGCACCGATGTGGTGGCCTATAGTCGACGATTTCAGCAACTAGCTTTGATGTGTTCCAGGATGTTCCCAGAAGAGATAGACAAGATTGAAAAGTATATCGGTGGCTTGCCCGATATGATACATGGCAGTGTAAAGGCATCAAAGCCGAAAACTATGCAAGAGGCTATCGAGTTTACAACTGAGCTGATGGATGAGAAGACCCATGCCTATGCTGAACGTCAGGCAGAAAAGAAAAGAAGGTATGATGATCTTTCCAAGAACAATCAAAACCAACAACAGCAGAATAAGAGGCAGAACACAGGCCAGGCCTACACTGCAGGCAATAGTGACAGGAAACCATACGCCAGGTCTAAACCTCTGTGTTCCAAGTGTAATTACAATCATGAAGGTCCTTGTCCACCTAGGTGCAATAACTACAAAAAGGTTGGCCATCTGGCCAAGGATTGTAGAAGCCGACCTGCAAATGCTAACAATAACAACCGCAACAACAACAACAATAATCAGAAGGGAAATGGTTGCTATGAGTGCGGAGCTCAAGGACACTTTAAAAGAAACTGCCCAAAACTGAGAAACAATGACTGTGGTAATCAAGCTGGGAATGACAAGGCTCCAGCAAAGGTGTATGTGGTTGGAAATGCGGGGGCAAACCCAGACAACGTCGTTGCGGGTACGTTCCTTCTAAACAACCGCTATGCTTATATCTTATTTGATACGGGTGCCGATCGGAGTTTTGTGTCTACTGCATTTAGCTCCCAAATTGACATCACGCCATCTACCCTAGATCACTATTATGATGTCGAACTAGCTGACGGGAGAATAATTGGGTTAAACACTATCCTTAGTGGTTGCACATTAAACTTCCTAAACCATCCATTCAACATAAACTTAATGCCTGTAGAACTTGGTAGTTTCGATGCTATAATCGGTATGGATTGGTTGGCAAAGTACCAAGCGGTCATTGTGTGTGCCGAGAAGATTGTTCGCATCCCCTAGGGAAATGAAACCTTAATCATACACAGTGATGGAAGTAACCAGGGAAATGTGACACGATTAAACATCATTTCGTGCACTAAAACACAGAAGTACATGCAAAAAGGATTTCCTATCTTTTTGGCACATGTCACTGCAAAGGAGGTTGAAGACAAGTCGGAGAAGAAGCGACTTGAGGACATGCCAATAGTTCGAGACTTTCCTGAAGTATTTCCTGAGGACTTGCCGGGTCTTCCTCCGACTCGACAAGTGGAGTTTCAAATTGATTTGGTACCTGGTGCTGCACCTGTAGCACGGGCACCTTATCGATTGGCGCCTTCCGAAATGAAAGAGTTATCAGAGCAACTGAAAGAGCTGTCCGACAAAGGCTTTATAAGACCCAGTTCCAAGAAGAAGGATGGATCATTCCGGATGTGCATTGACTATCGGGAATTAAACAAACTGACAGTGAAGAACCGTTATCCACTCCCCATAATTGATGATTTATTTGATCAGCTTCAAGGGTCGAGTGTCTACTCGAAGATCGACCTAAGGTCGGGTTATCACCAACTGAGGGTTCGAGAAGAAGACATTCCGAAGACCGCCTTTAGAACCCGTTACGGCCATTACGAATTTCAAGTTATGCCGTTTGGTTTGACAAACGCACCTGCAGTATTCATGGACCTTATGAATCGGGTGTGCAAACCATATTTGGATAAATTCGTGATTGTCTTTATTGACGATATTCTGATATATTCGAAGAACAAGCAAGAACACGAAGAGCACCTTAAGCTAATCTTAGAGTTGCTTAAGAAAGAGGAGTTGTATGCCAAATTTTCCAAGTGTGAATTTTGGATTCCCAAAGTACAGTTCCTCGGTCACGTGATTGATAGTGAAGGAATTCATGTGGATCCAGCCAAGATTGAATCCATTAAAGATTGGACATCTCCTAAGTCACCAACGGAGATTCGTCAATTTTTAGGTCTTGCTGGGTATTATCGAAGATTCATTGAAGGGTTTTCAAAGATCGCCAAACCAATGACTAAGCTTACTCAAAAGAAGGTCAAGTTTGTTTGGGGCGATAAACAAGAAGCAGCTTTTCAACTGTTGAAGCAGAAGTTGTGCAGTGCACCAATCCTTGCATTACCTGAGGGAAGCGAAGATTTCATCGCATACTGCGACGCTTCAAAGAAGGGTTTGGGCGCTGTGTTGATGCAAAGAGAAAAGGTGATTTCTTATGCATCACGCCAGTTGAAAATTCATGAGAAGAACTATACGACTCATGATTTGGAACTTGGAGCAGTAGTGTTCGCTCTCAAAATTTGGAGGCACTATCTGTATGGAACCAAGTGTATAGTGTTCACTGATCATAAGAGCTTACAACACATTCTTGATCAGAAGGAACTAAACATGAGACAACGCCGATGGTTAGAGTTGCTTAGTGATTACGATTGCGATATTCGTTATCACCCGGGGAAAGCCAATGTCGTTGCTGATGCTTTGAGCAGGAAAGAACGAGAACCACCATTAAGAGTTCGAGCCTTAGTCATGACTATTAGTTTGGACCTTCCCAAACAAATCTTGAATGCTCAGACTGAAGCACGGAAACCAGAGAACATCAAGAATGAAGATGTTGGAGGAATGTTGGTTGAAAACGCTAAAAATCCAGAGGCGATTAGGACGGAAAAGTTGGAACCCCGTGCGGATGGAACCCTATGCCTCAATGGCAGGAGTTGGCTACCTTGTTATGGCGATTTGCGGACGGTGATCATGCACGAGTCCCACAAATCAAAGTACTCTATACATCCGGGTTCCGACAAGATGTACCAAGATATGAAGAAGCTATATTGGTGGCCCAATATGAAAGCCGACATCGCCACCTATGTTAGCAAGTGTTTGACCTATGCTAAGGTCAAGGCTGAACATCAAAGACCATCAGGATTGTTGGTACAACCCAAGATACCAGAATAGAAGTGGGACAACATCACTATAGATTTTGTCACAAAGATCCCTAAGACGTCGCAAGGCTACGACACCATTTGGGTGATTGTTGACCGACTCACTAAGTCTGCGATCTTTAAACCGATAAGAGAGACTGATCTGATGGATAAACTTACAAGAATATACCTAAAGGAGGTTGTCATGAGACATGGAATACCTATTTCAATCATTTGTGATCGCGACCCAAGATTCGCATCTAATTTCTAGAGGTCACTTCAGAACGCTTTGGATACTAATTTGGATATGAGTATTGCGTATCATCTACAAACAGACGGGCAAAGCGAGAGGACCATTCAAACTCTCGAGAATATGCTACGTGCTTGTGCGATTGATTTTGGAAAGGGTTGGGTTAACCATTTGCCATTAGTCGAGTTTTCATACAACAATAGCTATCACGCTAGCATCAAGGCCGCACCATTCATAGCACTTTATGGTCAAAAGTGTCGTTCACCTGTTTGTTAGACCAAAGTTGGAGAACCTCAAATCCTCGGTCCTGAACTAATTCAAGAGACCACTGAGAAAATCATCGAGATCAAGCAAAGGATGCAAGCCGCTCGTAATCGAAAGAAGAGTTACGCCGATCTGAAGCGTAAACCGATGGAATTCCAAGTCGGGGATAAAGTTATGCTTAAAGTTTCGCCTTGGAAAGGGGTCGTATGTTTTGGCAAACGGGGGAAGTTAAACCCCAGGTATGTTGGACCTTTCAAGGTGTTAGAAAAGGTTGGAGAGGTTGCTTACAAGCTCGAGCTTCCTGAAGAGCTGAGCAGAGTTCATAATACATTCCATGTGTCCAACCTAAAAAAGTGTCATGCCGACGAACCATTAGCCATTCCGTTGGATGGACTTCATCTTGATGACAAGCTTCATTTTGTTGAGGAACCAGTAGAAATAGTGGGTCATGAAGTTAAACGGTTGAAGCGAAGCCGGATCCCATTAGTCAAGGTTCGATGGAACTCCAAGAGAGGTCCTGAGTTCACGTGGGAACGTGAAGACCAATTCAAGAAGAAATATCCACACCTCTTCACCAAGACCGCACCGTCATCAAGTGCTGCATCGTGAGCCTTGAGGACAAGGCTCGTTTAACGGGGGAAGTCTATAACACCCTGTGTTTTCAAGTCATTGACGACGTCGATAAATCTACTATTTATTTTTAGTGTTGTACGCGGTTGCATGTAATTTCATGTATTAAGTAAAATCGCGTAAGCTAAAAATTTGCGTTCAATGTAAACGGGCACCAAACAATTAAGCGTTTACATCAATCAAGTATTACATAATTATTTTGAGAATAATTATGGTCATTGTTCATTTATTTTTATTGGTTACGTAAATTTATTACGTTTCGCGATAAAGTACGTTTAGACATACCCGGAACCACGTTAATTAATCTACGCTTCAACAAATGCCAAATATTATTTTCAATGACCAAAGTTAATAAAACTTTGGCACACTTATGGCCTATATGGACGTCCCACTTAAAAGGAAATAAGCAAGACTTATACATTTCAAAGTTATGCACTTCTAATTAAAAGCCACACATCATTTTACTTCAAGTAATACATGATATTTTCACAAAATATATATAAAATCAACTAGCTCTTTTCCTTACCTTATTTTCGTGTATAAGGAGTCCTAGGAGACATGAAGCATAAATTTTTAATAGCTATGTCTTTTGTACAACAGCAACTCATAATTGTTAGGATTAGACTTAGTAGTTTTGACCAAGACTTTCCCCAAAACCCTCCTATTGTTCCACTTTGACCATATAATCTCCTTAAGGCCCTCCTTTGGTTCCCAAGACCTCTATTTCATCTTTGACCATCTAATATCATATATATACTAGTATGAAAGAGTAAGAACACACACATACACAAAAACACTTGGTAAAAATCAAAAGAATCCTCTCTTTCTCTCCTTATGTAGTCATATAAGCCACGACAATCAACACCCCTTTTACCAAATCCATACCTTGATTTTCTAAGAGCATACACACCTACACACATAATTCCTAAGACATACTAGGATGGTTGCAAGCATTGGTTAACCATTTACAAGTATTGCAACAAAGAAAGTAAGCTTAGGGTTTTCAACCTAATCTAGGGTTTTTTATCTTGCAAGCTTTGGTTTTTAATCTAAACAAGAGTTTAGATTGTGTTGGTTATCATCATCATTCATCATAAGGTAATCTAAAAGCCTTTATCTTTTCATTTCATGAGTTTTTATGCATATGTTAGTTCTTTATAGCAAGAATCACCATTTAGGACTTTTAAACATGTAAAAAGAGTTTTTACTTGTGATAATCATTTTGTACACTTTTACATATGTTGTGATATTGATAATATCATGTTAAAATGGATCTATAAGTGTTATACCATGTTGGTTAAGTGTAAAAATGGTTATGTACAAATTAGGGTTTATAAAGTTTACTTAATATGTTACAAGTAAAAGTATTACAAATGACTTGTTAATATTGTTTCATGGACTTTATTCATGTTATATGGATGGTATTATAAGGTTATAAAAGGATTGTAAGACTTGTACACTCATGGGTTGTGTGTAAAAATGGTTAAGTATAAACTAGTGATTAAAGGTTACTTCAGAAAATTATGGTTTATAAGTGTCATTATGGAATTTTTAACTTGGACAATTGGACAATATATGGACTAATGAACCTTACTATATGTAAGACATGTAAGGTATATAGTTATAAAAGATTGGTGGTATTTTAATTGATTGAAAAGTATAAGAAACAAAAGTATATAATAAAGTATATAAAAGATATAAAAAGGGCTGTTTGGATTCGAATCCAAGACAGTGGGTTTTCATTTTATAAAGATACTACATCTTAAGATGAATCCGGGCATGTAAGAAACTTGAAAAACGGATAAATAACAAAAAAGTTACGGTAAAAACAAGTTATACGATAAATAAACGGATTTATAAAAGAATTTTTATAAAACAATTTATAAATATTATATAAAACAACAAGTTTAGTATTTTTAACATATTACACATATTTTGAGGATTCCAAAATGATAAGAATTGAAAATTTTCAATTAATAACGAATGAGTTATGAATTTTGCGAGTTTACGACAATTAATACTTTTATAAAACTATTTTTATAAAAGTTACTATTCATGACAGAAACTTTTATTTTTGTAAACCTCATAAATCAATAGAACTTTCAATTACAAGAACGTGCTCGAAGGAATCGCTAAAAACGGAGATATAACGAAGAAAATACGACGTTTACAGGTTTTAACGACGTATACGAGTTTTACGACAACAAAAACGATATAAGTAAACTTATGATCTGGTGTGAACAGTAAAAGTTACAGTTCACAAAAGTATGTCTAAAATTTGAAAAATTTCAAATTTTAGGTAACTTCGACTAAATCTTAAAAACGTGAGCGCAAGAAACACCGTCAAACGGCCTTGAAACCAAAGTTACCCATTTTTACTAAAAATTAATTAAAACGTATTTACTGAATAAATACAATTGTACAAAACAATTTAGATGATGAATCTACTATGTATACTTTTATATATGGTAGATGTTATTACCATCTTAGCCCTTATACGACCATGTTAATTAGGGTTGCATTCGATCATTTACGTACCGTTATTCTGTGATCTTTTTATTATCAGTAACTCAGAGGTGAGACTTCATAGCCCCACATTTTTTATGATTGCAGTATTTATAACTTGGGGGTGGAAATGCGTTATTTATAAATTGATAGCAAGTGTATATTTTAATATTTGATTACGTGTTTAGCCTAAGGTATAGCGATAACCCAAGTTTGAGCCCATTATCATGAACTGTCAATTGTCAAAGATGTAGTTGTGACTTTCATTATGATGACGCGAATGTGATAAATAGATCTTATTAAAAGTATTGACATCCCCATTCGGTATAGATATGACCAAGAATGAACGTTATAGCATTCGGATTTGGGATGTTGGGTGAACATCTGATCGGGCAGAATAGCAATATTTATTATTGCGAATATAATTGTCGAGCTTCAGTGTCATGAGCTTAGGAAAACGTAATTGGATTTTGTGATGTCTGCATCTGTTGCATTATCACGGGGAAAGTCTTGCGGTCCTGCATAATTTATTTACATAAACCTATGAATTCACCAACAATTTTGTTGACGTTTTAAAGCAATGTTTTCAGGTGGTCAATAGGCACGAGGTGCCAGGGATACATTGGTGTCACATTTTGGATATCACGCTTAAAGATTTGAATGCATTTTATTTTGGTAATATATATGGCAGGATTGGAAATCTTTTGTAATGTTGAACATTGAACAAGTAAAGCTATATGCTTTTGTATCAAGTCTTTTATTAAATCCAATGTATCAGTTTTAACGACTTTTATTGTCGTTCATATGTATCTTGTGCTATTGATCTGAGAAGTAACACGCCCCGGATATCCTTATTCCTCTGCAACCCATTTTGGGGGTGTTACATACTCGGTGTATTAATGCAGTAGTATTTATGACTTCATTTACTCTTCGTAACCAGATAGGAAGTGCGGCGCACAATCTTGTAAGTGTGGCATACTTTGGGAGTTAATGCATAATTTGACTGAGTCTTGAATTCCTTTGACTTTGGGGATAAGTACGGCGCATAATTGGTAAGTGCGACGCACATTTGCACTTTTAAGCTTGATTCTTCATCTTTTCTTGTATGTTGTGTTCCTTAGTGTATAAGTATTTGATCTTTGTTGTGTTTGACCTCGGGATGTCTTCAAGTGAACCTGCAAGCAATTCATGCTATTAAGTATCAAAAGTTCACGAGAAATGATAAAATATGTACAAATAACGCCACCGAAAACATGTATAATTTGGGCGTTATCAAATTCCTCCACACTTAGCTGTTGCTTACCCTCAAGCAATCAAAGCAAGAAAATAAGATCATTTATCGTGACATGGAGAAAATTTGGATTTTACAAGTGTTTGCATATTGATTAACTTTTTAGACATAGACATATAACATAGCACCTCACATAGGGAAATGTGTTTGATTTAGAATTCACTCAATTCACTCAGATAGGGTTTATATTTGTGAAGACACTCAATTTGCACAGACATAATCTAGACAGCTACCATAGGCTTGTACTTGACACATAAACTTGACCGAAGGCGGAACTTGATACTGGTGAGGGAGAATAACATATGTAAACCTTCATGTGCCAAAACTTAAGCCTTTATATCTTGAACTATTACACATTTTTTTAAATCATAATATAACTAAGGCTTTGGCACAGAACTTCTTCTTTCAATTTTGATATTTTAGATAGGTATTTTAGCAACTTAGCACTAAATGGAGTGCTTGCAAGAATAGAAACTTGCTGGATTTATAGCATGTGATTAATTAGGCATTGGTCTAGTAAATGATGATCAAGCACAAGTTCTAGATCTTTTAAATTACCGGCTCTCTCAAATATAATTTTCAACCAATACCATTGTTCTAGAAAAGGCAACAAAACCACATATACACATCCATAACAATGGAATAGATACATATGATTGCTCAAGCCTTAACTCGAACAAGCTAAAGGCATCAATTATCTTAGGTACCAAAGGTGGATACCTGAATTTTTAAGGCTTATAATTCTCATGATTTAGTGGATTGGGTTGTGCTAGCTATAGTGTCAATCCGGTTAGATTTGCCTTACTAAGAGCATTTTTTCTTTAATTTTGAAAGCATATATATATTAAGGTTTTCATCAAAATATCAGTTGGAAAATTTTGGCAGGGCAAACATGGAGGGATATGATAAAAATTTCCTATTTGGTTCCCCTCCACACTTAAGTTGAACATTGCCCTCAATGTGATAACTGATAATAGAGATAAAATAGGGAAATTAAGGGAAAACAGTACTTCCCGAGGCATAGAGAAATGTATAGCTGCAAGAGAGCTATCCTTGAGCTTACTTCATAATTTTCCAAATCTTTAAGCTATATTACCCGCATAAAAGTAAACACACAAAAGCACACAAAAATGAAATATTTTTGTTGTTTTTTTAGAAAATAAATAAAGGATACGAGCGAAAGAATGGAGGAGGGACTCCTCCACACTTAAGTGAAGCACGGGTTGCCCTCGAGAAGCGCTTAATTTTTAAGAGATTCGTTAGCTAGACTCGAACTTTGAAATTCATTCTTTGGTTAAGAAGGGAGTGACTGCTTCCCTTTGGTTATTATAATCTTCTTCTTCAAGATATAGTTTGAGTCGATGGCCGTTAACAATGAATGTCTTTCCATCTTTTCCATATAGTTCAACATATTCGAACGGATATTGATGTTTCACTACATACGATCCTAGCCAGTGAGATTTGAGTTTTGGCTGTTTAAATTTGTACTTTGAGTGAAAAAGCATAACCTTGTTTCCTTGTTTGAATTCTTTTCTCATTCTTAACTTTCTATCGTGCCAAACTTTGGTTCTTGCCTTGTATAGACGAGAGTTTTCATAGGCTTGGTATCTAAGTTCATCTAATTTATGTAACTAAAATATTCTTTTCTTACCAGCGGCGATGAGATCAAGATTGCAGTTCTTTAAGGCCCAGTATGCACGGTGTTCAATTTTAAATGGTAAATGGCAGTTTTTTCTATATATTAGTTTCTAGGGTGTGGTACCGGTAGGTGTTTTGCAGGCAGTGCAAAAAGCCCACAGAGCGTCATCAAGTTTTCTTGACCAAATAGCAGGATTGTCTTTAACAATCTTTTCAAGAATTCTTTTAAGGGCTATGTTCGTGTTTCCAACTTAACCACTAGTTTGAGGGTGATATGATGTAGAGAAATGGTGGTTAACTCCATATCTTTTCATGGTCCTTGCCATTATTTTGTTGCAGAAGTGAGTACCTCGATCGCTGATTAGAGCTTTGGGTATTCCTAAACGGCAGAATAGTTTCTTTAAGGAAGTGATAACCACTCGGGCATCATTGGTTGGTAAAGCTTGAGCTTTGGCCCATTTAGATACGTAATCAACAGCGATAAGAATGTATTCAAACTTATATGATTTTAGGAATGGTCTCATAAAGTCAATACCCCATACATCAAAAATTTCACATACTTGAATGTTAGTTAAGGGCATCTCATCACGTTTTGATATATTTTCGGTCCTTTGGCATGCTTCGCAAAGGCGAACTAGAATATGAGCTTCTTTTATGATTATTGGCCAGTAAAATCTTGAATCTAAGACCTTTTTAGCGGTTATGTTTAGTCCATAATGTCTACCAGTAGGTCCGTGGTAACATTGATCTAAAATGGTTCGAGTTTCTGGTCCAGATATACAACGTCTGATCATCCCTTCAGAACATACCTTGAAAAGGTAGGGTTCTTCCTAAAAGTAGTGTTTGAGGTCAGAGAGGAATTTATTCTTTTGTTGGTACGTCATCCTTTTTGGTATAATATCATCGACCAAATAGTTTGCAAAGTCTGCGAACCATGGTTCATCTTTGGTGTTGATTTCCATAAGGGTTTCTCTAGGAAAGTTATCATCGACTTCACTATCATCACTTATTTCTTTATTTTCAATTTGGGACAAGTGGTCGGCTGTGACATTTTCTGTACCTTTTCTATCCTTGATTTCTATGTCAAATTATTATAAGAGTAGGATCCAACGAATAAGGCGTGGTTTAGCATCTTGTTTCTTGAATAAGTGCCTCAGAGCTGAATGATCAGTGTGAACAATAGTTTTTGATAGAATAAGATAGGATTTAAATTTGTCCAATGCAAAAACTACAGCCATAAGTTCTTTCTCGGTTACGATGTATTTTTGTTGAGCTGGATTAAGAGTTTTGCTTGCGGATATTGGATGAAAGTTTTTACCATCTTTTTGACCTAAGACGGCTCCAACTGCGAAATCACTTACATAAAACATAAGTTCAAACGAAAAATTCCAATTTGGGCTTACGATCACAGGAGCACATGTGAGTTTCACTTTTAATAATCCGAATGCTTTTTGACATTCGTCATCGAATTCAAAGGGAGTATCTTTTTCAAGCAGCTTAGTTAGAGGACGGGCAATTTTTGAGAAATCTTTTATGAATCGTTGGTAAAAACTAGAGTGTCCAAGAAAGCTTCTAACACCTTTGATATTGGTGGGGGGAGGAAGTTTTAAGATTAAGTCGATCTTTGCTTTGTCGACTTCAAGTCCTGCGCTAGACACCTTGTGTCCAAGCATAATTCCTTTCTTGACCATGAAGTGACATTTTTCCCAATTAAGGACAAGATGATCATCTTTACAATGTTAGAGCATTTTATTGAGGTTGTTTAGGCATTTGTCAAAAGAGTTTCCAAAGAAGAAGAAGTCGTCCATGAATACTTCGACGGATTCTTCGATCATGTCATGAAAGATTGCCAACATGCATCTTTTGAATGTAGTAGGAGCATCATATAGCCCGAAAGACATTCGCCTATAAGCGTATGTTCCGAAAGGACATGTGAATGTTGTTTTTTCTTGGTCCATTAGATCGATAGGAATTTGAAAATATCCAAAAAAACCATCGAGTAAACAGAAATATTTATTTCCTGCGAGTCTTTTTAACATTTGATCCATAAACAACAAAGGGAAATGATCTTTTGCGATTGCTTCATTGAGTTTATGATAATCGATGCATACTCGCCAACCCGTAATGGTTCTCGTTGGAACAAGTTCATCATTTTCATTTGTGACTACTGTAATACCGCCTTTCTTTGGCACACAATGAATATGACTAACCCAAGGACTATCAGCAATTGGAGAAATAATACCGGTATCCAAGAGTTTCATGATTTCTTTCTTAAAAAATTCTTGCATGTTTGGATTTAGCCTTCTCTGATTTTGGACAACTGGCTTTTTGTCATCCAGAAGTTGTATCTTGTGTTTACAGAATGATGGGCAGATACCAGGAATGTCTGTTGTTTTCCAAGCAAAGACTCACTTGTCTTTTTTAAGGACGGATACAAGTTTGTTTTTATTTTCTTTAGAAAGCTGAGAGGATATGATAACAGGAAGAAGAGAGGGTTCTTCCAGGAATACATACTCTAAGTTATCAGGAAGAGGTTTGAGTTCAAGATTCGTAGGAGGTTCTTCGAGAGATGTCTTGATTTTATAATCTGTGTTGATGGTGATTTTCTCGAATGGTGGTTCTTTGGTATCGGATTCAAAGTCATAGTTTTCATCGGCAGTCATTGCCATGAATTTATCGAATTCAGAAAATATTTCTTCTTCGAGAAAGGTTCCTTCGATGGAATGGAGGATTTTGCTTCCTTTGTCTAGAAGAGCGTCGAAATCTTCTTCTAAGATTTCATCGATGGCATCGATACTGAAACATGTATCATTGTTCGAACAAGAATGTTTCATCGCAGAATCGATATTAAAGAGCATTCGTTCAGTCCTAACTCTAAGATCGAGTTGTTTCTGTTTAACTCGAATAACTGCATCAGCAGTGTGAAGAAATGGTCGTCCCAAGATAAGAGGAACTCTGCTATCTTCTTCCATTTCGAGAATAACGAAATCAGCAAGAAAGGTGAATTTACCAACTTCAACGAGCATATTTTCAGCTATTCCAACAGGGTATTGAAATGATCTGTCGGCTAATCTTACGCTCATTTTGGTAGGTTTAAGAGTTTCAAAAGATAGTTTGGCATATAAGGAATATGCATAAGGTTAATGCTGGCACCAAGGTTGGCTAAAGCATTACATGAGAAGGTTTTGTTGAAATTACATGGAATAAGGAAACTTTTGGGGTCTCAGAGTTTTGGTGGACCTTTATTTTGGATCATTGCCTAACTTTCATCGCTTAAGAAAGTGGCTCAAATTTGTTCAATCTTATGTTTGTTTCTTATTAGTTATTTGAGAAACTTGCCATAGTTAGGCATTCCGGCTAAGACGTCGACAAGAGGTACGTTGATTCGAACGGCTAGGACCGTCTCGAGGAATTTTCCATATTGGGCTTCTATTTTCTCTTTCCTTAGGCGTTGAGGATATGAGATTTCTAGTTTGTATGGTTTGGTTAACGGAGTTTCTTTCACTGGTTTTGGATTTTTAGTTTTAGGTTGCGGTGTAGGTTCATCGTCTTCAGCATCACTATCGAAGTTGATAGGTGCTTCAGAATTGTTTTGTTGATCATTTGGGTTAACTGGTGGGTCATAGGATTTACCACTTCTCGTGAACATGACATTCACATGCTCATTACGAGATTGCGGTGGTTGATAGGCTTTGGAATTGTGTCCTTAAGGGTTTGGTTGAGTGTTGCTTGGGAGAGATCCAGAAGGTCGACCAGATTGCTTGTCAGCGAGTCTGTCGAACTTAGTTTCAAGGTTTTGGATTGAAGCTTGATGATTTTTGGCTACTGTTTCGAGTTGGGTTTTGAGGTCCATAAATGTTTCTTTGACAAAAGCGTTGGTTAATTGTTGAAATTTCATGAAATTGTTGAATTGTTTTTGAAGATCATAGGATTTATCATCGATGTTGGATTGGTAGTTGTCTCGATTGTAATCATTATGTCTGCTTAAAAGCCAATTATCACGATTTAAATCTCGGTCGCGGTAATCATTTTAAAAATGAGTCTTACAGAAAGTTTGCATGAATTTAGCCTCTTCTTTACGAGACATAGGCATGTCATCTTCGTCAAGGTCAGGCATTGGTTTTTTAGCATGTAATTGGAGTTCTTTGTACTGACCATCCATTTTCATGGTCATGGAATCCATTCGGGCCATAATTTTGTTAGTATCGGAAGTACTGCTACATTCATCGGCGAAAGCAACGATTCTTAAGAGTTGACTTGGTTTTTTGATTTTTAGCTCAGTCGAGCTTAAGTAAGACTTTATCTTCGAGAAGTTGATAAGCTTGACCATGGTAAAATATTTTGATAATATTGCCTTTGGACAGAATATGACCATGGCAGTTTTGGAGCATTTCCTTCATACGAAGCCAAGCATCGGTTAAAGATTCGTTTTCATGTTGAGCAAAAGCTTGGATTTCTCCGAGGAGTTGGTCGAAAAGAGGTAGGGAAAAATTGGCTAATGAAAGCGGTTCGAAGTTCATCCCACGTTTCAATAGTTCCTTCATTGAGTTCGTCCAGCCATGTTTTTGCTTCTCCAATGAGTGATAGGGGAAACATCATTTGGCGGACGGCTTCATTTTTGGTATCTCTGTATTTAAACATATCGCAAATTCTGAGGAATTCGTGAATATGTTTGTGAGGATCAGTTTTAGTTCTACCATCAAATTGGTTTCCCTTGACAAGAGTCAAGTGGTTACCTTTTATGGAAAATTCGTTTGCGGTTTCAGGAATAGTGATTGCAGAACCGGGAGTCGAAGCGAAAACACGGTCAGCAGCGCACATGGGATCGTCATCCATGGGATAAGGGTTTTGAACGTTAACGAGAAAGTGACAGAAGTAATTTATGTCAAGAATTGGCGGATAAACAATTCTCGGGTTTTGAGGTGGGTTGTTTCTTTGATCGAATGGAACTCTTCTGTTTCGTTGACAATAGTCTTCGATTCAGAGTATGTTCTAGGTTCAGGTAAAGGTTCAACAAGTTCAAAATTGGAAGCACATGTATGCATCCAAGGGAGAATTTGTCTGGGTCAGTTTGCCAGAAAACTGTAGGGCAATTTTTTAAAAAGAGGGGGAGTTAAAATAATTTTCTAGAGTTGACTACAGAACAACTTAAAAATCCCGAGCAACGGCGCCAAAAACTTTGATGTGTTTCAAAAGCTTTAAATTTATAATGACTGAAAGTACCAATTTTATTATAGGGAAACACACGTGTAAAAGTATAACCCACGTATGTAGTATAATCTTTTTAGGTAAGACCAGGTCGTTTCACAGGGATTTGAGTAGTGTTCAAGTAATCAGAAAGAAAATAGACTTTAACAGTTTTGAAAATAACTTTTACTTTACCAGTTATAATAAAGATGACTACTTGGATAGTTGAAAATAATTCATAAGTGTTGGAAATGATTAAGACCTCGAAGATGGAACCTTAACTTATAAAAAGGATTTCTCGTCAGAAAATGTTTTCACAAATTAACTTGATTAACTCAAGACCTATATTTAGTTAACTCGACCAAATGTGTCACTCAAATAGTCCAGTTACTAATATATCAAAGCTTATTTTGTTTATTAGTTTACGAAAGTGGATTTCTCGACACAGACAATAAAGATCATAGACAAATCTTTAAAACCACATAGATCATAATGGGTCTTTCGACCTATACCGATATGATTATATAATCTATGTTTATAAGCAAAACCGACAAGATAAGATATAATAGGGTTGCAACATAAGCGTGAGATTAAAGAGCTCACGATCATACCAAACACTTATTCATTATCATAACATCACCGAGTAGACATGAGAGATTTAGTCTCTCATGGCTAAGGAGTTCATAACATATTGATGAGGTGTCAGTTTATACACTTTTTAGGGGTCGTTTAACCTCCTAAATCGTGCATTTATGCCTAAAATAGGTACTTAATCGTTCTTTTTCAGGTATTTTTCATTTGGAAGGAATTTGGAGGAAATACACGGGCTCATTTGGAGAAGAAACGGACAAGACTATGAACCTAAACCAACATCTCTCAAGATTATGTTCTTAGCGGCTGGAGACGGCGTCACAGATTACACATGACGCCGTCATAATCCAAGTCAAGACGGCGTCACGGGATCTCACGACGGCATCAAAGCGCATGACCCAGCCCATTATCTAGAATGTTATCTTTCACGACGGCGTCACGATTAAAACGCTGCGATTTTCTTAAATATACAAACCCGAATT